>JAUZNK010034783.1:0-18192 GCA_035046665.1 Euphysa ruthae
AACTGTTTTAGTCATATGCAGGCACGTAGAAACTTTTTAAAAAAACTGTACAAGAGAGTGGAAAAAAATGATACAAAAATGTACAAATGAATCGTCTGTGTCTAGTTTACTAGTTATGTTATGAAGTAGACAAACAGCGCAGCCTATAAACTCTCCTAGTCAATCGTTTCAATACAGAAGCTCAAATAATTGTTTGGTTATTTAAATTAAAAAAACTTTTAAAACTAAAAGAGAAACTAAACATCAAAAGTTTTAAAAGCATTTGCCCAAAGAAGCTGCGTTAACTTTTCTCATACAATGCATAAAAATATAAAACAAAGATATGAAATATAAAACATAAAAATAAAACGAAACCCATCACGTAATATATTAACGCTTTTAGAAGCAATTTTTAAATTTCAAAAAGTTTTTTGCGTATTTGGTGAAGGCCTTTTGAGATATACAGTCTATTAAACTAAATTGTACAGTTTAACTTAATTTAGTGATCACAGCAAAACTTTATCTAGATTGAAAAAGAGGATCTCTCTTAGTGAAATCACAAAAGTTTCTGAACACACATAATTTAAATGGAAGTCAAACCTAAAAGTTTGGGCATGAAAAGCAAGTGCTCAGCCTTTATTTCAGCTATATTTCTATCATTTTTTTACACCTTTTATAACTTTGTTTTAATTGTCAGCAAGTGAATAAAGTGCGTTCGAATTGAATTTTTTTCAAGTAGAAAAAATCTTTAAATGTCAATGCAATTAAATAAAAACACAATTGAAATGTCTACAAGCCCTATATCATTTACATTTAGGCTGCTTTTCAAGTCTTCACACCATTTTTTTTATCAATTATTACTAATTTAGATATAATGCGCCCTTTGCAAACGACGTCGCTACAGTTATTCATACATACACCCGCAGATGAGATAATCACACTTACCCAAGTGAATCCGTGTGCTTATATCAGCGATTTAAAATCTGAACTAGAGCTCAAAGCAGCAATAATATCGGAACTACAAGATCTTTACATAAGCAACGAAAAAATGAAGAATCATGAAACTTTTATGTCACTCAAAATAAAATGCGGTGCAGTTTTAAGAATAAAATTTAAAGAAAGTAGTTTTGATAGTTTGTACAAAGACTCTTGCATAGGGGATTTTGACGCGGTTCTAAAACATGGTATAGAATGTATTAAAGAACGCGATGACGTAACAGAAGCCTTGAATAAAATTGCATCACTAAGGGCTTATCAGAGCACATTTGCAGCATGTTTGAAAGGAAATTTAAACATTTTGTCTGGAATTCTTAGTAAAAAGTTGATAGATAAATCTACACTAACACAAAATGGAAGATCGCTGTTACACGTTGCAGCATACGGTGGGCATCTTCCATGCGTTGATTTTTTACTTTCTCTTGGACTTGATATAAATATAAAAGATAATGACGGTAAGAGTATTTCAAAATTTCTAATTTTTATAAAAGCATCTCTAAAATCTATATGTAACATGGCCTTTAATACTTTAACTTTAGACTTTTTTACTACCAAATCTTAAAAAGTTTTGTTGGGAAAAATTAACAACTGGAGAGTATGAGCCTGTCTGGTGTCTCTTAACAGATTCATGCTTCTTTTTGAAATTTGGTGAAACGGTGTTATAAAAAGGGATGCATAGGTAGATGTAAATGTAGCAATGCAGCACTTAGATTTACAGAACTTTGTAAATGCGTGGCTGTGAATGTGAAAATATACTGATTTTATTATTTTCAGCTAATATCTTTGACTTTAGACGACCGGATAGTTTGCCTTTTCTGAAAAAAAATTAAAGGCCAGTTTTTTTTAATAAGAAAGAAATGTAAAACAAATTTAAAAATAGTTTGATTATTAGTATCTAATATTATAATAATATTATTTATTATAATATTTTAGTTGTTAGATGAATGAGTTGTTTAAATTTTAGTACAATGCATCTTATAATCTTTTAATTTAAAGCAGGTTATATTGAGCATTGCTTTTACAAAAATAAATAATTTCTCCAACAATCAATTTTGATAAGAAGAAGATTGCTTTGGTTGATAGAATAGTATTATAAATAGTAATATTTTTATCTTGTTTAATATTTTCCAAATATTATGAAAAGCAATTTGTTTTATAGGGCTGGAAAGATACTTTAATATTATAAATACTATTTTATATTATATATTTTATATAAAATTAGGTATTTATATTTTAGAATCACAAAAAATATGGTTAAAAAGTGTTTTGTTGTCGGGTTTTTTCCAACTATGGAGGTGAACCTTCCACATATGTCCTTAGTTTTCCTGTCGAAAGAAGACACGTTGCATTAAATTTGTAAATCGGAAGGATTGGTATCCCACAAAATCCTCGTATATTTGCATCAAACATTTTGAGTCACAGTATTATTAGAAGCGAGAACAGGGTAAGCGCTATCGCTTAGTTAAAAAAACAATATTAACAACTTGCTATGTCGGAGCAGCAGAGACATCGAAGTTATCATCTTCACCTCGATATCGTAGATCCGATAAAGAGGATTCAGCATTAACCCATCAGAATACAGTTTCTCGCGTTTTAATGACCATGTTTTGTTTTAATAACTTGTTAATGATGGCGTTTCAGAGCCAGAGATGACAGATGTTATTAATTTGATATAGACTTTCATGTTAATTTGTATATTAGGGGCTCGCCGCTTCCATTACCCTACTGGTTTAGATAGAAGAGAAATGGTAAATTAACAACGGAAAGTATGCTTTAAAATATTCCTGCTTATATAAACGACCAAAGTGAAACCGCATTTCCAATTTTTGAAGAAATTTTAGAACATAAACACAAAAAGGTAGTTTAATCAGCCCACGTGATAAGATTTGCCTTACTTTTAAGTTGTGCCATCTATTTCGTTGTTAGAAAGGATAACCAAAGGAAAGATTTTCAGGGAATAAATTACTGGGAAAAGATAAAGATGGTGAACTTTTTAAGGGTGTTGTTTGCTTTATGGTAGTTGGGCTAAAAGAAAATGTGCCATATGTGATTAAAGCATATCCTGAAATTAAAATTCAAGCAGAATGGTTATAGAATCAAATAGTAAGTTGGAAAAAAGTTTTTAATGAAAATGGTTTCTATGTACGGGGTGTTGTTTGTGACAATCATGCTAGTAATGTATCTGCTTTTACCAAGCTGTTATGTGAGTATAGCAGTGGCAACGAGATATTTAGCACCCTAAATAGTACAAAAGTTTATTTATTTTTGGATACAGTCCACTTGGTAAAAAACATTATAAACAACTTGCTCAATAACAAAAGGTTCATATTTCCATTATTTCGATTTAAGGAATTTCGAGATTGATTCTATTTGAATGTTGGAAGTTGTTTCATGACACTTCTGAGAAAGGCAAACAGTTAGCTGCTAACTTAAAGAAAGCACCTAAGTTTACGAGCAAAGTATTACACCCAGGTAATTGCCAGCAAAATGTTCCTGCAGCTCTTGCCATTTTTAATGAGTTCACGATTGCAGCTATACAATCTTACTTCCAGATGAATCTCCAGCATGCTCGTTTTTAACATTAATTAACAAGTGGTGGACCATTTCTAATTTAAAAATTCCCTTCATTTTTTAGGTAACGCAGCTGAAATGAATGACAAAAAACCACAGTTTTTAAGGGCTTTGGCAAGTTGTTTGGAGGGATGACAAAATTCAAAAATTCCAAACAGTGAAAAGTTTTCACTAGCCAAACAAATGATTTCTGCGCTCACACTCACATTAAAGTGCCATGCAAACTTAGTTGAAGATCTTCTGAAAGATCACTATTCATTGGTTCTTACAGCATGATTCCAAAGCGATCCATTTGGAAGACGATTTGGAAAATACAGACAGATGAGTGGTGGTCGATTTTTAGTGTCGCTAAAAGATGTTATACAATCAGAGAGAATAATAAAAATAAAACAAATTTTTAGAGAAGAAATTTATGCAAAATATGTGCTAGAGGCACAAACTGATGACACACAGAAGTTAGATAACTTAATCATTAACCTTAACGTGCCTCTTAACGAAGAGGAAGACTTGAAACTATCTGATGATAGTAGAAAAGTAGTAGCTATATTGCTGGATTTATTACAAAAAAGTTTTTGGAGGTTTCAAGTGTTGTTTTTTGTGATTTTATTTTTTCCAAAAAGTTTGTTGAAAATAAACAGGATTTTGACTGTTTAAACACTATTTCACGAGGTGGGTTAAAAATCCCGTCTTTAAATTTAGTAGATTATGCATGTCAGGGGTTTGCGTTGATAGAATTTTGCTTTGAGTAGATTTTAAAATGTAATGTTGAAGTGAGAAGTGATGTTATTCATCTTCTTGAAACATTCTTCCGCGCTGAAAGTTTCATTTGTAATGTTTATTTAAATAATGGGAAATATATAACAAACAGAATATTTGCTAACATATATCTAAACAACAACCGGAAATTATCAACTGACAAAAAAATAGGCGAAGGACTTGCAAAGTTCAAAAAGCGTCAGCGCCTCAAAGAATAATAAATTAATTTATTTTAAAAACCAATTTATTTTAAAGTTAAAATTTTGGTTAAATATTTTTTATCATTTGAATCAAAATTATTGTTAAATGTGTATTTTGGTCTCTGTTTCATACCCATTATTTCCTGACAAAATATTTTAAATCTTTTTATTAACAAAAATGTTTGGTGATATTATTAAACACCTGTGTTTAATTCAATCTCAATAAGTTTGGTTTTAAATTTTAAAATTAATCCTGCTAAATGTTTTTTAACGTTTATTATATTAATTTCACGCATTCATAAATACAAATATTAGCCAGAGGAAAAAACGACTCTATTTTTTTGCCGAAAAAGCAAACTGTCCGGCCATTTAAGGTTAAAATATGATTTGGAAAATAAACCTTTACGTACCGATGCGGAGCGTGCTTCATCCGCCATGACACCTGTCTTTATTAATCATTTTATGGAGTTTCTCCTTATCAATCGTTTTTCTGCTTTGATTTAGAATTAACGAAATTGTCTCACACAAAAGTTGAACTATTGCCTTACATATATCAAAATTTTTAGGAACTAAATTGATTACTGAAACCAAATTTGGAAAATATTCATATTTATTTTATATTGTATTTTCTGAAATTATTTATTATCTATTACATTCGCTTTGAATTGATCACAATGTTTATCACTTTCACAATGACTTCGTTGATCATCTTTTCCACGCTAATGTTATGAATTATTATTTTGTTGATTATCACCTAAAACTACTTTATTACTTGCAACTTTATTACTTGTTTTAATTACTGTCAATTATTGCTTTTGTAATATTAGCATCTGATGCTATCATTATTTAATTTGGGAGTAAATTGACCAGCGCCGAACAATGCAGTTTCATTCTTTCATACTTTTTTTCCTTTTTTTTTTTTTTTTTAATTTACTTGTTTTTTAAACTCTTAGTCTGAAAAAGGCTCCAAGAAAATTTTGAGACTCAGAGTTTTTAAGAGCGACAATTGTTTAGCTGGAAAAATTTAATTTATTTTTGAATTTCAGTTATATAGTTTGAGAACTCTCATTAATTGGAATTTTATTTAAATTATCGATCAACAACCTTCTCCCTGTGAGTTGCATGCTCATGTATTTTCAATAACTTACAAAAAAAAAAAAAAAAAAAAAACAGTTATAAACAATTCAGTCTAATATGCAAAGTCAAATAAAAAAAAAAAAAATTAAATAATTCAACCTGTTAGAATACTTTGAAAAGATTGAAATCTGTGAAAGTATGTCACCATTGAAGGCGGAGGGGTGCGTTTCTCACATTTGAATTTCAAATTTTGTCTGTTTCAAACAATAATATAGTTCAGATCAAAAAAGAAAAAACATTGCGTCACGATTCTTAATTACATTTCAAAAAATACCTGAAATCTATTTGGAGTATTGTCTAGGCAACTTTGAACTTTCGATCACCAAAATCATTGTTTGGTTCAGATGGGCAACATTTATAAGCAAAGGAAAATAGATAAAGAAAAAGAAATAAAAACATATTTAGTAAGTTTGTGTCAATATTATTCTTTATTTTATAATTTGTATTTGTACCTTGACTCTTTTGTATGTATCATACAAAAATTGGTTTTAAACGGTTTTTACACGAAATTATCTGGAGTCCTCTACGCGTGCATCTTCTTATTATTTTTAGGTATTTGGGAGGCATTGTTATCTCAATAAAGCAATTTTGAAAGAAATAATCCAAATTTCAATCCCTTGTTGTCCTTATTGCTAGCATTTCGTTTTACCGAAAAAAATTCTCTCACTTTGCGTTTGTAGAAGGGTGTACTACCGATTAACTACAAAGTTATTGGTAACTATATAAAAAAGAAGCATTAATAACTGTTTTAACATTTCAGGATTTTGCAAAAGTATTCACAACTCACTTGCAACATATTTCGCATGACTTCCGGTAAATACGTTAAGTGTTCGATAGATACATAAAAAAAGACTCTTCAAACTCAAAAACAGGATCCAGTCGCAATTCTGGCAACGAAATGTGGTATCGAATACATGAAAAAACCAAAATTGAAAGTATACAACTTAGCAAATCTTTTCCGCATCTTTGTCACATATGATCTTCAAAGTGAAATACTCAATAGAGCTAGATCAAACACTCCACGAAGAAAACACAGCCACGAAGAAACAGATACCTTAATGATTTTGCACGCAGTAGATCGCAAAAAAAAATGTTCACTGGGTGTGTTTTATTCTCCCCTGACACTTACGTTTTATTATTATTTTTTTTTTGTTTTTGCTGATTTATTATGCAGAGTATCACACATTCACAGGGTGTGAGCAAATTGGGTGTTTCAACGGGACATCAAAGTCAACGTGGTCTTCAAATCGATGCAAATGTTTTAAAAACAGTCTAGTTTGTTCAGATTTATGTATGTGCTGCTTTTATTATGACAGTACAGAAGAGCAAGACGTAGAGGTTGATGAAATTACTGACTATGATAATTCTGATGATAACTGCTTGTACATTTGACAACGAAAATATCTCAATTAAACTTCTTCATATTTCAAAAACTTAAAAAAGTATTTTTTTTTTACTTTTAGTAGGTAAGAAATCAGTCAATAACATTACCACCACAAGTCCTTAAAAATCTTTTCAATTGTTCACGTTTAAATATCAAATTGAGTCAAAAAACATGTTTTGTAAGATTTTTTGAAAAAGAATGGGGGTAAAATTCAAAACATTGAATAAGAAAACAGGTAAATTCAAAAAGAATTAATTAATAAGAGATTTTCAAAACCTAAAAACCTTGTCTAAATCCTTATTATAAAATTTGTAGCACTGCCATGTTCATTTATTCGGTATTGTATTGATATTTTCATTCTTCCAAGATTCTTTCCATGATGAAATTAGAAATTAGTAATCTTCATATGGATATGGCGATAGAATCGTTATAGCGATTTTTGTTCCCATTGATTGGTGATAACAATTCTATAACGATGTCTGTTCCCATTGAATGCCATGAAAATAATTAATTTTTTTTTTTTTTTTTTTTTTTATAAGGAGTTTTTGAGCTATGTGATCCCACAACCAGAGTATAAGACGTATTTCGCCCTTGTTAGGAATTGTTAGTTGTACATACTGAATTGATACCTTTCAGCTGATCTACTTAACTCAATACTTGTGGCGTGAAAAAAGCATTGGTGCATTGCTCTGTCAGTTAGAGTTTTTAAAACAAAATGTTTTTTCTATTAGGTATTACAGCATCGTGTTTGGCAGCCAGAAATGGACATGTGAAATGCAAGGATATAATACTTGCACACAAGTGGGATTGTGAGAAAAGCTTGCTCTTGAAGGAAATGTCCGAAGACGATAAAAAGAAACATGATATAAAAGAGTAAAACTTTCTTTATAAATTATTTAAGACCGTCAGTTTTTAAAAAATATCTGTAGTATTTAACCGTTGCTAATTCGGCATTCATACTACTAATAGTAGTAACAATCTATTTAAAATTCCAGATGATTTTGGTCTTCCAAGATGGTCCGATAACTTGGCTGATTTCAGGTACTTAGAGAATAATTTCCTGAATCATTTATTGCCTTACCAAATTTGCTTGAAGTATGTTATTTTTTGCGGTTTGAAATTTATCATAAAATTTAAAAAATTTTGTATTAAATTAAAGATAACCTAATGAAAACCAGGGTTTAGAATTATATTTATGAATTGTCGTTTAGAAAAAAAGAAAAAAGAAGCGATCCATTCCTACCACCAATAAAAATTTCTCAGAAGAACACCGAAGAAGAGAATACAGACAAAAAAGAAATCAAGGTGGCATCCATGTTTATTCTTATAAGAGCGTTTGCAATCAAATATCGATTTAAAAAAAAATTTCTGAAACGCTTTCAATATTCACGAAATTTGCAGACAAAGAACCAATTTTTAAGAGTTTACCAAAATAAATTTTACAATTCTTCATTTTCAAAAAAATAAAAAAAAAAGGCCTCCAACTAATTTTGAATCCATTTTTTTTTTTTTTTTTTTTAATTGCGATTCTCAAAAAAAAAAAAGGTACATTCCAGGTTAATAGAGATTTAGTCGTTCTAGACATGATGCTCAAATACAGCCTTTAAGTAAATGGTAGATATGAGTTCTAAGGGTTGATTTGAAAATATGTTTATATTTGAATAGATGGAGATGGAGAGAGAGGTGGGAGGTATTCAACAGAGGAATTAATTGATTTTAAAAATAATTGAATTTGAAATTATTAAACTGCTCAGACAATCTTTTATGTTAACAATTTAATATCAATGTAAAAGACAAGTTTCGTCCTTATTCTGACTTTTGCTTTATTAAAAAGTGCAAAAGTGTTAAATACTGATAGCAAAAATAGAGCTTTGCTTAAAAATGCGAAATTGTTTGCGAAATCCACTGAATTGAACTACCAATATTAACCGGTAAGTTATTGACCGGTACAGACAAAATCATCGTTAATAATCAATTCGATAAAATTCCTTTAAAAATTTTATTATACTCGAATAAAAATTAAGATTTTTCTTTAAAAGCTGCTGCAATAAATATGCTTGTATTTGGTCCTTATGTTTCCAGAGCCTTCCCCATAAAATTTGTATAAGCAAAGTAAAGTCACAGTTAAATTTTCTCATTTAAAAGAATTATAAATGCATCTTTTTACTGCATTGTCTATATTAATTGGTTTCTTGCCTTAAAAGGAATTTATCTTACCTCTGAAATTTTAAAGCTAGAAAGAAAAACCTGACGTTTTATTTTCTAGTGATTTATTTTTGTATTTTCATGTTATTTTTAGAAGGTTGTACAAAACTGTCCAACGTTATTCTCTCCAGCAATCACAGAAGAAAAAGTGAAATCTATATCTGGAAAACTGAAACTAGTTCGTATTCCAAAAACAAAAAAGAAAAACAACCGGCGAATCAGTTCAGCTTCTTACACTAAACTACCATTAGAGATTTCTGAAACTGAAGCAGCTGTGGAAAACCAAGCATTTATCCCATCTATAAATACATATGAAAGGCTTTACGGCAATCGTACTAATGACGATGATGTGGAAATCAATATCAAAGGTATTCTTTTATTGCTTTATTAAGTCTCATGCAATTTTTGCTAGCGATCTTATCCTTCAATGTAATGTCACTAAATTGCTTAATAAACGTTTTCCAGCAAAACCGTTATTAACCTTTTTCATAAGGGAATCCTTCAGGTCATCTTAAAGAGTCTTCAAATTTGAAGGGTCCTTGACCTCTATAAGATCAATTAACTTCTTAATAGAAATCAAGTATTCCTACTGCTTGATGTATGCTAGTTACATTATATTCTCCTTATCCTGTACTGATGATATTTTTATTAAAAATATGCATTCTGCAGTTTCCTATCCGAAAAAAATCATGAAATTCATGTATGTGTTGACTTAAAAACCATGATTCTTTGTTCAGGAACAAAATTGCCTAAATGTCTCAAAGGCTGCAAAACTATCAGTGAATCAAAGTCCGAAGTTAAATCTCTTGAGATCTGCCGCAACTGCAAGATCTGCTTATCTGCTGTATCTGCATGATATGCTCTGCAAGATATGGTGTAACTGCAAGATTTGTTCATTATATTTTTATTTATTAACTTTTCATTTTTTTTTGTTTTTAAATTTTTCGATTGAACAATTTTCGTTCAAATATTTTAAATATTTTTTCCATTTTGAAATAAAGCATTCTCCACAATTTAGTGGGAATAGATTATCAAAATCGTAATACGATCAAAGAGTTGAGTGCTTTCTAACACGGAGCAAAACCTTTTAGATAAAATATTGTTTCAGGAATTTTCGTTCAATTTCAGATCTATGTAGAGGTTCGCAATGTAACGACGAACGAAGAAGCTTTGTTCGAAACGAAACACCATTGACGTCAATTGATAGCAGTTATTCTAAGAATGAATCGCCCCAAACTCTCAGAACTAGTCCTAATGATATAAATACAATAGATCAAAGGTATTAAAAAAGGTTTTAATTGTTGCTTCAGTTGTTCAAGCATTTAATCTAAAATATTTGAAAATTTGCTTAAAAGGGATATTTTTATAACATATGATAATTTCGAGTATTTGTTGCATGTTTGCGTCAAGTTACGTCTGGTTTCGTCAAGTTACGAATGGTTATATCAAGTTACTTGGAAACACAGTAAAAAATTTTTCTCTAAATTAATCTCTGGGTTAATAAATTTGTTTAAAAAGTATAACACTGATCTCAAAATGACTTTTTGACGTTTAATTGTTATTCATTTGAAACAGTATCACAAATTTTAAGTTGAAACAAAAACATTCTTGAGAAAAGTTTATAGAGTTCTATAAATCAAATTCAAAAGATTTTTTTGAATACTTTTACGGCCTTGAACGAAGCTTGCAATTCTTAGAGTTTTGAAGAAATCCTTACTCTGATACTCCGGTCAAAAGTGAAGTCAAAAATGACCAGGGCTTGAAAAAACCTTAAAATATGAAATTTTTAACCTTAGGTATATTTTTATATCCAAAATCGGCAAAAAATTACCCTATGGCAAAATTATTTTAACCACAGATAATCGAATCTATTAAATAATATATCATGATCAGAAAGTACTCTAAGTATATAAAGAGCATTAAAGCAAGTCTTTGTTCTGATATTAAAAAAAATCAAGTAATGCTGTTCAAGCTGAAAACTATTAGGTTGAAATAGACTTTTTAACTGAAACTATACAACGAGACAAAGTGGGGTTTTATTGTTTAAATCTATTATTGGGACCTTTAGAAGTAATTTAAAACTTGTTGCCAGTTTATACATTTTGGGCAACTTTTTTTATTGACCTGGAACTAAAATGGCCAAAATTGACCTACTTTTTATGGAAAAACATACATATTTTTTTTTGAGTAAATATAGCCATATTGCATATCATGGAAAACATAAAACTAAGTTTAAGTAAGTTTCATTCAGCGCATTTTTGATAACTTCGAAGCTGATTTATACTCGGAAAATGGTCTGAAACAAACACATGGCCTTGAAACAATTATAACCAGCTTCAGCTGTTAAAGTATTTCATAAGAAAAAATTCCCACGGTTAAAACAAGAACAGTTAAAATGTGTAAAACTTCAAGACGCAGAAGTTAAATTTCTCGCAGGACAAAAGAACCCATAAATGCCACATGCATTTAGCAACTATGGAGTTTTGCCATTAAAGGTTTCTATGTCACCAAGTTGTTAGTCTTTTAAAAAGTAAATTTGATGATTTTAACGTTATAAAATCGTATGTTAATACTGATGGACTCCCAGATTACCATAGATTCAATACTCTGGCAGTAACGTTCGAGACAGAGAAAATAATGAATGGTGCTGGTCAATCTATAACTATCTTGACCGCGAATCAACAACTGTATAGAGTTGCACAAGGCATTGTTTGGTTAGATGTCGATCGTTTGAAAGATTTTTACCCACGTGTTGGTGGTATGCACTAGCATATGAGTTTTGTTGGGTGTGTTGGTGTTTTTCACTCCTTGGTTGAAATCTGCTTTTGCAGGAACAGAGAAGATTTTGATCGGGAAAAAGTTTCCAATGAACGTATGAGTTTTACGTCTTGTTGTAATGGAACTTTTTAGAGATTTGGTTGATGAACTCGTTTGTTTCGAAGAGCTTGAAAAGAAGAGCATTTTGTCAGAGTATTGGATTAAGAAACTTATCAGGCCTGTTTTTTTCATGATGGTGTATGTTCGAGCCGAAAGATAGGGTGAATTTGCCCTAAATCTATGTGTGTTTAAACAAATGATACCTTATTTATTTGCAGTAGGTCAAATACATTATGGAAGGTTTGGTTTGTGTTATCTACGAGATATGTCATAGCTCCCTCCAACTAATCTTAACCATCTTATGAAAGGAGAGCATGTGATGCGTCATCAACAAGGTATTTGGAAAGGAATCTGGTCAGACATCATGATAGAAACCTCGTATATGAAATTTGGTAATTGTCCTGGTGGGGTGATCGGAGTAACAACTAAACCAAAAACAATGAGGATATAGGTAAAGAACCAGGATAGCTCCAGTGAAGTGCTGAAGGAACTTGCAGAGTTAAGAAATAAAGAAGATCCAAAAATAATTTACCACAAGGAAGAAAGTAACGGAAGAATTAAAAATGTTGATGTAGATCGAATTAAACTTTTAGACTTTTTTAGTTCTTGTATCAATCCTTTAGACGCTGAATCACACGATGCTACTGTACTTTGTAATATATATAGTGGTCAGACTGCGGATAAAAAGGTCACTGTTAACAAGTCAGTCGAGGTATGAAAAAATCAATTGAAAGAGTTTGAACAAAGTTTACCAGAAGGATCTCACTCAACGATATCAAAGTATGTTATTACCATGAAAGAAGCAAAGAAAGGTGATAAAAAAAAATTTGTTGAGTTTTGCAAAACAGAAATAATATTTTATCGTATAATTTACTTACTTTCGGCAGGCCAAATTAACATTAGTGATTTATTCAATTACGAATTATCACCAGTTCCAACTTCAATATTTCACGACACCGGTGAAGGTAGACACCCTACATCGAAGTCTGTACTGAAGAACGAACTAAAAATTGAAGTACCTTCAAGAAAAATTAGTCCAGATGTTATAGTAATTGATGGTTGTGCAATGTTACATGCTGCTGTACATTGGCCTAAGGGAGGAAAAGTTGAAGATCTGTTCAAAGCCATTAGAAGTTACATTTCAAAAAAGTTATCAACATCTGATGTGTACTTGATATTTGACAGATACTTCGCTTTCAGTATTAAATCTGACACCAGTTTGGAAAGATTGGGTCAACTCCGAAGACCTTTCCATTTCTAGCCCACTACCACCTAAAGAAATCACGCTGAAGGAGACAAAGACAAAGGTGCAGCTCATTCAAATAATCACAAATGACTTATTGGACTACTTCATCACTAGTCGTTACAAACTAATCATAACATCACAACGTGAAGTACCGGAAGAAGCTTGTCTTGGAAACGGTACCAAAAGCGAAGACCTGAGAACCACACATAAAGAAGCTCACGTCATTATTCCAAGTCAAGTGGCTGATGCAATTTCCGATGGCAAAAATAGTGTGAAGTTGATGTGATGAGACTGATGTATTTACTTTACTTTGTCATTGTTATTACCATCGAAACTGGAATATCGATCTTTTCATGGAAGGATTTAGCCAAAGCAAAAGTATCACATGCATAAAACAGACCAGCAAATTTCACAAAATACTAATGCCTTCTTTTCTTTCAACTCGTATTTTATCAGGATGTCATACAGTACCTATGATGTTTGGGATTGGTAAGAAGAAAGCAAAATATATCGAAGAAATTACCACTTATCTTGGTCTATACAACGCTACACCTGAACAAATTATAGCTGAGACAAAGGCATTTGTTGCATCGTGGTATGGTGCCAAGAATGAAAGTTCCTCTGAGAACAGGTAAGCTTTTTATGTCCCTTATACTTAAAAGTTGCGTGGATTTTTCTTTCTCTGTTTTCTTTTTTTCTAAATTTTAACGATTTTAATGTTTCTTCGCAATAGACAGTGCATCTGGAGAATTCAATCTGAAGGCTCAAAGATAACTTCAAAACCTACACCTTTACGATCTCTTCCACCAACAGATTCAGCATTAGAGCTAAACATATGGCGTGCACATCATCAGAGAATGGTATGGGAGTCATGTATAGAAAACCATCCACCAGCATTGGACCCTTGCAAAGTAAGTTATTTAAATAGCTATGCGTTAAGTTGATTGGGAGATATTGTTGGAATGCTTGATTATAATATTAATATAAAAGGTTGTTTGATTGTTTTCCGAATTGGGTTTTTAGTATGGTTGGGTAAAAGATGAAGAAACTAGTACGTTGCAACCTTACCCAGTGATACGATAGCAGCACCCGAAGAAATTACTCTCTGCAATTGTACATGTGAGACAAAACTCTGAAAATGACTTTTGGATTGGAAAGTCGAAATATATATATATATATATTTTTCAATAAATGTTTTTAAAATGATAAAGATTCTGGTTATTCTATTCCTTATTAAGACAAACCTGCATGAATGCAAATTAAATGTCTGGTTACACTTATTAAGGATAAGATCTTGACATTACTTTGAATCTCTATCATTTTCAGCGCTATACTTTAAAATTTACAAACAATATTATATGATATGTACACTGTAAATATAAAAAAATATTTATTTGCTATAAAAAAATTATATATATTTTCGATTTTTTCTAGTTTCCCAATGTAAGACAATGGCATGTTCGTGTTCAAAAGCACGAATCCTATGTTCAGATTTCTGTGGTTGCCAGAAAACATGGGGAATGTAGATGGAACCTTGGACAAGATGGGAAATACTGACTGTAGTGATGACAAAATTTACACTTTATAGCATCATGTTTTAGAAATTTTTATTTGAATTCTTTATTTTAAAACATTATTTTACTCTCTACATGAGTTATTGTAACGTCTGTGAAATTTGTGAAAAAAGAATATGCAAAATGTTAATAGTTAATTTAGAAAACAAAAGAAGGATTTTTCGGATAAAAAACGATAGTTTTGGAGATTTTTAGTTCCGGGACTTTAAAAGAAGTTGCCCAAAAGTTATGAACTGGCAGCAAGTTTTAGATTACACTTCTAAAGGTCTCAATAATGGATTTAAACAAAAAAAATTCCATTTAATATCATTGTATAGGTTGAGTCATCCAACCCCGGACTATATGGCCTTAATAATTAAGAAATACTTTTTTGAAAATGCTTAAAAGTAATTCACAGTAGTTTTATTTTATAAAAAATTTTCTTTTAGAAATAAAGATGTTGTCACTTGTATACCACACGATGGAGAAAAATCCGATAAAACAACCCATTGTGGTAAAGTTGATATACCTTCTTTCGCTAAAGACGAACAAGTCAAATTTAATGAAACAAATCTGTTAACCGAATTTAGCAGTAAAGATACTGATGAAAAGATTTCAATTCTTCAAAATATCAAAGGATCAATCACAGATAGGAATTTATTCGGAGATTTAGAAAGGAATGAGCAAATTAAAAGGCCAACGTCGCTGACATATCCTTATGAAAAGAAAACAGTTCATAAACCTTCAAGAAATTTAGTTAATTGCAGATCACCTGGAACAAATAGTAGCAGATCACTTGGTTCAATTAGTTGCATAACAGGGGATGAGGCTAATTCGGATCAAAATAATACCATCATAAACATAAATAAAAAAAATTTTCTCCTAACTAAAAATAAAGTTGATTACCAAAAAGATGTTTCAAAAAAACTCAACACCAATAATAAGCCTCGTCGTAAAAATATGTCAAAACTTTGGGATGATTTTCAATCAGAGCCATTTACCAAAACATCGACGAAATTGCACCGAAACGAAAATACAAAATCTAGTTGTAGCAAACCTTTGCTTGGAAAATTTGCCCAAGTGGAAAAAAGATCTTTTTTAAAAAATCTTGAATATTCTGACATTAATAAGAATTTAAGAGAGATTCATACATGTTCAAAAAAGTATTTGAACTCCTCAAATGAGACTGTAGAAGTTATAAACACATACCAGACTCAGAAACGCCCAACTGAGTCTCAAAATCCTCCTGCTGAGGCACGAACACCTCTTACTGACACTCAAAAACCCTCACTTGTGACGCATGAATCCTCTTCAGCAATCAGTCAATCTTTAAAAAAAGTAGCAAGTAACAAGACTTTTTGTATACCAAAAACAAGAGAGAACACTCTGGTATTAAACCTCAACGAATCTTCTGGGTCTAGTATGAAGAAAGAAATCAAGGTACAAAAATGCTGTAAAAAAAGGTCGACACAGATTTTCAAAAAGAAAAAAAATGACAAGTTTGTAGGTTATAAGCGACAAAACATTAACTCTGTTGAAAATTGGCTTCACAATAAAATAAAACAAAATAAACTTAAAAGTAAAAACTTGAAATATAACAAGCCCAAGAGATCATATAGTTACAAAAGTTTTGAAGATTGGTTAAAAGCTAAAAACGAATCAAAAAAATCGAAATCATCAATATTAGAGCAGGAAATAAAGCAGCAGTTACCCCCAGAAACAATTCGACATGGAATAACTTTTGATGATTGGCTCATGTCAAAGAAGGAACTTTATAAAAACCAAAAAACTGTATTTGAGAATATGGAAGAAATTTCCAACAACCAAAGAACATTGTCATTTGAAAAATGGCTGAAAAAGAAAAAGGAATACAACAAAATGCGTAAAAAAGAACAAGATGAATTGGACATGAAGGAAATGAAGAGACGATTGTTTATGCAAAAATCTCGTTTTAATGATCCCAGACAACGCACTTTTGAGGAATGGCTTTTAGAAAAAGAAAGCATGATAACATTTCGAGAAAAAACAGAAGAAAGATTGAAAAAAAAACCGAGGAAATCATTTCCAGAAGACAACGATTTGATATTTCATATGTGGTTATTAGATAAATTTCGTGAAGATTTAAAAATACAAGAAGATAAGCTAAATCAAGAAAGAAAAGTTCACTCAGGATCAGCTTGTAATGATTCAAATTAAATGCATAGCTTCGTATTTTGCATCTCGCTTATTTTTTAATGCATTTTGTAATTTTCATCTCCATTATTTTTTAATGCATTTCGTAATTTTCATCCCCCTTATTTTTTAATACATTTTGCAATTTTCGTCTCCCTTATTTTATAATACATTTTCGTTTCCCTAATTTTTTAAGCGTAAATTACATATTTGTTACTTTCGCGATTTTTTGCTACTATCTTACCGGCTTACTAGAGCTAATTCTTTGAAAGCCAAAACCCCGTAAAGAATTATTTCTTTTTTGAATTTATAATTTAAATCTATCGATATCAATTTGTTATTTTTTCTAGACCAAAATATCTTTTAGCACAGATTCTTTATTCATAAGAATCTAGTTTATTAACACTGGGTTTTTTTTTTTTTTTTTTTCAAAATAGCGCCAGAATATGATTTGTCTTAAAAACTTTCTTTACCTTACCTTATATATTTCGTATTCATTACTATAGAAACCACTATCAACGGTATTCAGGGTTTGAAAAATAAAAATTTTCCAGTTTTAAATTTTGCTTTAATGATTTTATGATAGAATTATTCTTGCGATCGGTTTTTATGATCTTATCAGGTTAATTTTAAGTCACTGTAGCTCGTCAAGTAATTGATCAAAACTCCTTCTTATATAAGTTAACAAGACATTAGAATTAAGGCATTGAATTCTAAGAAAATATTACTCCGTTATTCGACAAAGAGAACTTGTTGTCCACCATACAAACTCCATAATGAGAAAAGATCGTTTATGAGCATAATTTTTAAAAAATTAAATATGTGTAAATTTTGTTCGCGATTTTTTCTTATATTTGTAGGCAAATATTTACGCGTAAATTCATTTTTTCAGGGATTAATTTTTATGAATAAATCGTAAATCTAGGATACATCTTTCCACCAAAATAAAACCAGCCAAATAAACACAAAAATTACATTTTTAAATTCTTCTTAAACCTCTTATATTAACATTATCTGGTGACATTGAGTCTAATCCTGAACCTGTGCAATATGATATAGAAAACCTTATTCAGGAACATCAGCAATCATGGCTCCCTTTTAGGCAAAAAGGGTTGC
>JAUZNK010034805.1:0-18186 GCA_035046665.1 Euphysa ruthae
TATCTGAAAAACTAAAACCCAAGATTAAGGAGAAACTTCAATGACAATCTTTTTAAATTGATATCGTCTTAACTTGAGAAAGGTGAGAGTTGGAGTTAAAATACTTAAATTTTCAAATTCATTTACAAAAGAGACAAGACATTTATTCTAATCATAGATGCATTGATAAATGAGACTACTTACCATACTTTTGCGTTTTATGGGATGGAACACAAAGTTTTCCATTATCAAAATTTCTTGTTAAATGGTTGTGAGTTATTCGACTTTCAGTAAAGAAATTCGAAATTGAAGATGGAATATTTTCGTTGATCGAATCAAACACAAAAAGGTTTGCTATTTTTACCATAGATGAAAATAAGGTAATTTTTAGTTCTTTAAATGATTTCGAAGTATGAGATCTGAAGGGTTGAAAGTTTATAACTCAAATAAATAGGCTTTGAGCTGAAATTATTTTATTGATATGATAATTTCCTGCTTGCCCCCAGATTTGACAGCAGTAATCCAAGGGAGAAGAAAAAATAAAGATGTATATATCTTTAAGAAAAATGGATTGTTATGATTTATTGATGTACAGAAGATTTGTGTCATCAGCAAAGTAATGAAAAGCGGAAAACTTGACAGATTCATTTAGGTCGTTAATATAAATCAGGAATAACAGAGCTCAAATAGATCCTTGAGGAACACCACATACAATAGATTTTAGAGAAGATTCATACCCAATAATAGAAACAAACTGTTTGCAATCATATAGATAAGATTGAAATCAAACCTTTGCTCTGCCACGAATACCAAAATACTCGAAATACTAATTTGGAGATTAGATTAGATTAGATTCACAGTATCAAAAGCTTTTCGAAGATCAACAAAAATTACACACGAGAAATGACTATTATCAAGAGCCTCTCTGATTTTTTGCAGTTATGCTTATGAGAGGATGAGAGGTTGAATGTTTAGATCAAAACCCAAATTGAAGTTCTGCCAAACAGTTAGCTGTTGAGAAAAGAGTAAAATCTGGGCATGACTTTTTCAAGAAGCTTGTTGGGTAAAAGTGAGATTGGTCACAATCATTACATAAAAATTCAGAACCTTTTCTTAAAGGTAGAAGAGAATAAATTTTTAGAATGTCAGGAAAGGTACAATTTTCATATAGAGATTTTTAAAATTTAGCAACAATGGGAGAAAATTCATTATTGAAATCTTAAATTATATATGTTGGCATATTAGGTCAATATATTTTTGATTTCTTAAGACAGACTATATTTCAAAAAATATAGATTCAAAAAAGTTTGCACATCAACAAATCATTTCTGCAGTTACAGTTTAAATTATCAGATAAATACAAAAGAGATCCTCCACAAAAAGATTCTGTTGAATTGTGTTCAAATTTAAAACCTTCTAGTTCAATTGAAACAAGAGGTAATGTAAACAAGAGCTGTAGACACAGCTAAAATTTTTCTTTCTCTTTACTTCCAATTGTCTTTTTTATCAGAGAATAATTTTCCAGGTGCAAATTCATACTAAGATCCTATTCAATGATATGGATTGCAGGTTTAAAACTCAAACAAAGTATTAAAAAAAAAAAACAAGTCTACCAAGTTTTCAACGAAAAAATAGCATAAAAATTGTAAAATCTGCTCGAAATTTTTGCTTTTAGCTCTTCCAATGTTCCAGACACTCCAAGACCTTAAATTAGACAACCATTATACACAAGCGCGTATTGAAGAAGTGGATAAGTAGTTAAGTAGGAGTTTATGATTCAGTACATATTTAATAGGTAATTTAACCGCAAAAACAAATTAAACAAACACATGGCTTTTATTTTGTCCCTATCGCACTTAAAGTAGAACCCAGACCCCGCGCTATGAAAGTCCATAGCAGCAGCTGTTAGACTAGAAGCTCGTGACGGATCTTTTTACCCCCACTTTCTTCAGGTTTGACCCTTTTAAATTTATAAGAACAACCTAAATATCAGAAGAATATTTGTCATCTGCTTTATAGCGGGGGAATAAGGCCCAGGCCTGCCGAGAAAAATGACTCATTGGGCATAATTTCACCCCATAAGCCTCAAGGATGAAACTTGGTCATATTGAAGTATAATAGTATACGATTCCAAAAACCCAAGAAAAAATTATCCAGGTGGGTGGATTAGTCAGAATCCCCTCAAAGAGGTGTAATTTCGCCCCATAAGCCTCATGGCTAAATTTTCGTCTGACATGCCAGATATGAACATTACAAAAAGCATAAAACTTACCTTATCGGACGGCGGATAACTTAGTCAAACTTGTCTGGTTTTGTACACCACTCTAACCCAGATCTCTCAACTGGTGATCTCCAAAAAATCTCATTTTTACCCAATCAACCTTAATTTTTAAACCTTATTTTCACATGATTATTTTATACTGAGTGTCGTGTGTATTTAATACTGAATGTTAAATCATATATAAAACAAAAGAAGGAGAACATCAATACTGTGACGTTTCACAAATTAAATGGACAGTTAATGAGCTAGCTACATTTAAAAAGGTTTGTTTTTAAAGTGAGATAAATTTATTGTTCGTTGTTACTAAACTGGAGTGCACTTACAAAACAAACGCCTATTGGACGGACTTAATAATAATAATACTAATTCAACGTATTTCCAGTGTATATGTTTAAACTTTGGCCTTCAAACTATTTATTTCAGAAGGTTCCCACGGGTTGGGTTTTGGTGTACTTAGAGCTCCCATTTGAGCTTATGGTAAAGAAAATCATTGGTTTCGAAATGGTTTTGAAAACACAGCTCTAGAATCCGAAGGAAAATGCCTTATCACTTGGCCAGACAACCAACGATAAGGTGAGGTAAGTTTGATTTTTTTTGTTGTCTGATTTGCTGTTGCATTACTATTATTATACGTTTTTCGATTGAATAATTTTTTCAGAAGAGTTCTGCTTGCAAAATAATACCATGAAAAATACCATGCTTTGTAAATCTTTTTAAAAAGTTTTTGCAACGTTTTGTACTAGTTTCTCCCTTTGCTATTTTCATTTTTTTCATTCAAAAAATTTTCATTTGTTTCATCTGTCTACATCATGTCTCCAAAACCCAACTCACCAACGGGAGTCTTTCTACCAGTTTACCTATTTTGTGGAAAAGTACGGAAAAATTCACTGGTATCGAGCAAAAGCTTAACAAAACAAAAATATTCAAAAGTTTGCTACATGGATAACAATACACTTTTAGCAAAAATAAGTTCGAAGAACTTTACCGCGAAAGAAGTCAAGTATCACGGAGCCTGTAGAAACAGGCATTAAACTGAGACAGAGGCAGTTGTCAGAGGCAAACACATGACGAAAAACTCTAAAGCCACTGTTAATTGGCACAGGGAAAGAGAAATACAAAAAAATAAGCGTTTGAAGCCATTATCGTTTACAACGATGAAAACATCAATCAAGGTTGCCGAGTTCATCTTTTAAGCAATGTAGATGATCATTATCAACAATTCTTGATGAAATCGCGGACAGTGAACGTCACATCGCATTCGAAAAAGAATGAAGCAAAACTAGGTAATCACTTTCTGGGCAGAATTTGAATACAAAATGGCACAACTAGCCGAGGAAACGTTATCTTTGCAGGAGAAACAGCGGTAGAAGTAAACATAAATCACTGTGTTTTTATTACTTTTTTATATTATATAATATTTTATTTAATGGTTAAATGTTGCTTTGTTTAACCAGAGTTCTTTCCTGGTTGTTCGCCTTTGTTTGATACCCTTGGTAGTATACATGCTTAATAGGAAGAATGCTTACAATATCAATATGTGAATAGTACTTTTTTTTTTTTACGAGGATCAGCTAGGACGGTTGCCCTTACGGGGAAATAGCAATCTATTTTTAAATGTACTGTCTTGTCCGCAATTTTTTTTTGTTATTTTATGGGGGAAGGGAAAATTTTTTTTTTTTTTTTTTTTTTTTTTGAGGATCGGTTATGACGATTGCCCTCAGGTGGGAATAGCAATCTATCTATAAAGGTACTGTCATAGCCGAAAATTCTTTTAAGAGGGAGATTTTAAATTCAGTTTCGTTGTTGTCACTATGTTGCCTACCAAAAACAATATATTTCCACGTAATTTATATTTTAATAATTGTATTTATTTTTAGTAGCCAATCATTTTTAACATTATTACAAGTTTATAAATAACGGGTATTTTTAATTAATAGAGTTTTAATGTTTCCCAAAGGATTTTGAATAATATATGAATATGTTATGATTATTTAAGCCAGAATTTTGGTACACCCTGTACATTGTCATGCCTGAAGAAGACATGAAAAATATTAAAAATTTGCAAATATAAAAAACTGTGCTTTTATATATACCTGAGGTATATATAAAAGAACCCATTAGAAACTGGGTTTTTAATGATGACGCTGAGGAAGAGACAGACGATGAAATTTTGATTTTATAAATGTAAATAACAAGTATTTCCTTGTTTTTTTTCTTATTATTATATACAATGGAATAACACATTTATCAAAGATCTCAATCAGCAAGAATAAATTCCGCAAAAATCAATGGGAATTAACGACCGCAAAAATAAACTCCGCAAAAATTTATTGCCGCAAAAATTTACGTCCTTTAGGTAATTAATTTATCGAACCATATAGAAAAAAACCAAAGCTAACTACATCTATCTATTTGCCAATAGACGACCCTAAAAGGTTAAATTATGTAAAAACTGACTTGCATGTATGGAAAAATGATGCTTTGTAGATAGCAGATTTTCTTACAGACTCTCCCCATTTGAAAAATGGTTGGATTTTTAAACCTGACACCACAAAATGATAAAGTGCAGATAATCTGGTAGTTACCAGATAATTCAAACAACGAAATCAAATGCAGTTATTGTTGATACGATGAAAAGAACTCTTGTAACCGCTGCTGAAAGTGGGAAAACCTCAATTGCAGCTGCTTTTGACCTTTTTATTGCAAAACTTGCTATGAAAATTCAAGCTGAATAAAGTCCGAGATTTGATCAAGTTTTTGTAGCTATAGGTTAATTTCAGATGGAGATGGCTCTATTTTGTGCGTGCGTTTGGAAAGTTCATCGAAGAATCAGGACGGCCTTACATTTTAAATGAGTATGAAATTCTGGCAAAGGGATCAATAAATTCATTTAAAAAAGGTAAAAATTACAAAAGATGTAAAAAAACGCACGAACTTCTTTCAATGGAAAGTCTCCATATTTAATCATTTAGGACAAAATTAATGCATATTTATGCAATATTAATGAAAAGATTTGTCAAGATTTTAGGTCAGAAGTAGAAGTTATCAAGGACTATGGTGATACAAACACCATACATATTCAAAGGAAATGGATGTATTCAAAAACTACAATGTTTACGTTTCGGAGACTTTAAATAAATAGCAACATGGAAAAACAACACAATATTGGATATTATACATCAATATGATTCGCCTTTACAATGAATTTAGTAGAAGTGTTGGAACAGGTGATTTTGATTTGTACGTTAGGTACTTATCAAAGATATCAAACTACTATTTTGCAATGAATCATCCAAACTATGGCCACTGGGCTGTTAAATACCATGACAACCTACTTAAACTGCCTGACACCCACCCTGAAATTTACAAGGAGTTTAAAAGAGGGTTTGCAATAAAGAGAACAAACAGAAGCTTTTCAGGAAACCCAATAGATTTGACACCAGAGCAAACAATTAATGCTGATGCAGCAAGTCAAAGCACTGGAATAACTGCATTAACAAATTCCATATCTGCAAGGCAAAGATGAGCTAAGTCACATTCGTTAATAACAAACGTTGTTTCTAATACCTTTGAAAGTTTGTATATGGCAAAGAAAGAAGATATATCCCAAGATCTGAAAACGTGCAAAAAAAGAAAAAAATTTAGTTTTTGCAAAGATTAAAAGACATGATACAAAACACAGCGAATCCTTTTAATAACACTTTAGAAAACAGCAACGTTCAATATTGGTACGTGAAAAAGTGCTTCCAAATCCACGACAAAATTCCTTTTAAATGTTAATAAAATTGGAGCCCGGGAGGATATAAAGTTTATAAAGGAATGGTTTGAAGATTCAAGTTGATTTGGATCAAGAATACAAAGGCAGACTTACATTTCACAGTGGAGAGAAAAAACTAAGTTCGTGTGATGGTAAAGTTTTTGCTGCAAGAATGGTAGGAGATATTTATGGCAGTATTTTATATATTTCACTTTTTTTTTCAGAAAGATAGATATGTCAAAGGTGTTGGGATATCCATTGACATCAGCTCCGTTATCACTTAGCCATGTAGATGGTTTAATGTTTAAACCACCAAAGTCAGCACTGTTAAAACACTTAGAATCACGTGTTAGATCTACCCCACCGACATCAAGTTCTTTCTTCATTTACATGGAAACCTTCCGGCCACATTTGGAGTACCTTCAAAATATTTACTCAAGCAGACTCTCGAAAGCGATGGGAAGTAATACACTTTGTAAACCATAAATGGATTCCGTCATCAATTAAAGACAGCGAACGTGACAAGAGAGTATCATCTTTTAAGGTTTACAAAATATCTGAAATTACAAAATGCCATCACAAAAGAGACCAAGAAGTTAGATTTCTCCACTGCGCAAGGTTTGTTTTAAAAGTTTGTTAGTAGAATTCCTTATAAAAACTGGAGCAATGATAAAATGGCAAAAATATTCCGAGATATGACGTATATGCAAACTGTGGAGATATATGTTACATGTACAAGGTCATTGCAAACACTGTGACGCGATCAGAAGTTCCCGAATTTTATTATACCCAGGAGGTAGCTGACAGTCGGATGTTCTTCCATCTTGTATATGAATCTACTCTAAACAGCGTTGTTTTTAACACTGCAGTACCGACTGTCTTATTATTGCAGTATACGTTTTGTCATCACTCAACAGATTACGGATTGAAGTTGGTTTACAACCAAAAAATACTCTCCCATACATCAACGTTAATAAAATATACTCAGAACTTGGTGATTCAGTTTGTCGCGCTTTACCGGCTTATCATGTATCTACAGGATGTGACTATAAAGCTTCAACCAGTCGAGAGGAAAGAATAAAACCTTTGAAGCTACTGGAACACTCGGATGAAGTACAAAATGCGTTCGCAGAACTAGGAGAGTCGGTAGAGGTTTGTCAAGATATGATATTAAAATTAAAGAAGTTTACGTGTGAGATGTATGGAAAAAACCAAATTCACTCACTAGACGAGGTTCGCCTACAGATATTTCTAGATAAACATAAAACAAAAAATGAAGATGAACGAATAACATTTGTTAAAAAACTGGATGGAAGCTCATTACTACCATGTACAAAAGTGTTTTAAAACAAGTTAAGGCATAAATCATCCAACCCATCTTCGATCCAATAGACTCCGGGTGGCGCCTTGAATAAGGAAGATATCAAATAATATGGTACGAAGGTCAACCCTTTCCAATGATATTGGATATAACGTTTAGTGAAGAAAATATGGAAGGTAACTAAATAAACCACTTTTAATTAATTTAATTTATTTGTTATTGGGACTAATCAGTTTATTTATTCAACAACTAACCTGTTTACCCATTGGATGGAAAATTTATTTTGTTACTTTATCTAAGTATATATAATTAATTATATTTTAAATAGATGAACTGGATTCTGATAAGGCATTGGGTCTGAACAACGAGAGCGATCTTGACTTTGAGAGTGACGAAGAAAGGTGTGAAGAGAAAGAACAGCCGGTAGCTTTTTTTTTACTTTCCAGGTAACTTTTTTTAAACGTATGATCAAATTTAAACGTTAGTTACAAAATGCTATAAAATAAGGTCATAAAAAGAAAAAAATGGAAAAATAAAATTACTGGTTCCGAAGTAGGTTCGAAATAACACCCCTAGGATCAGAAGACCAATGCCTTATCCTCTCAGTCAGACAACTATTAAAGTTTATCTAACTGGATAAACATTTTTTTTTCATAAGTTTATCTAGCTGGATAAATATATTTTTAAAAGTGTTTAACATAAATGTCATTTTTAGAAGATAAGAAGCATGGTTCAGACGCAAGTAAAAGCCAAAAAGAAGAAACGATAACTTTTTTTTGTAAATACTGTAAATAATATGAGGTTAAAAAAGCATACTTATACGATATAAATTTTTTTTATTGGTCAATCAAGTGTTTAACATGGATAAAGATCAAGGTTAAAATTAAAGTAGCGAGTCCCCCATCTCATTTATTTAATCATAAAGTTAGGCTCTTCTATGGTAAAACAGAAAGTTCATGCCAAATAATTCAAACGATTCCTCAGAAATATTGGTTAAGTTTTTACATCAGACCGAGCTTATGGGATGAAAATAAATTTTTTTTGGAGATCACAGTTGAGAGGTCTGGGTTTCAGTACACAAAACCATTTTTGACTAAATATTCCCCCAGCCTTACAAGACCTTACAAGGTAAATTTTAATGTTTTTTTTTTTTTTTTTTTTGGTATTATTCATATCGGGTATGTAACATTAACGAAAATTTATCTATGAGGCTTATAGGGTGAAATCACTCCCCCAGAACGACACTTCGAAAGAGGTCTGACTAACCCAGCCCTTCGGATACTTTTGTAAGTTCTTAGATTACTGTAATCGTATACTTTTATACTTCAATCTGACTAAGTTTTATCCATGGGGTATATGGGGTGAAATTACGTCTATTGGGGTATTTTTCTTGGCAGGCCTGGGCCCGAATCCCCCAGCTATGGCACAGCTGACATATGTGTTTCTAATATTTAGGATGTAATTTTAAATTTAAAAGGGTCAAATCTTCTGAGGAAAATGAGGTGAAAATATCCGCCACGAGCTCCTGGTCTAAATGATATTTTGTTACACTGACTTGGCGATCGAGTTTGACTTTGTCTGTTTTGGTTTTTATCAAAATAGGAAAGTAATCTTTTCAGCAGATATTATTATTGTAATTTATATAAACTTACCGGCATACAGCAATGGAATAAAATGGGATACGTGAACTATCAACATTAATGTTGATTTCCTGAAAAAATTGTTCGTTTTATTGAAAAGAAAAATAAAAATTAGTTACTCGTATAAAATAAATAAAAAATATAAATCAAAATAAAAATAAAGTAAAAAAAAAAGTAACAAATTTTAATTGAATGTCACTTAAATATTTTGTGTGGTCGGCTGTTCTTCAGGAAGCAGGAAGGTACTTGAACTTGGCCATAAGATTTGAAAAAGACTTGAACAGAATTTTGAAAAAACTTTGGTTATGTTAATGGGAAACCGATTTTGTACTATTTATTTTTTGCAGTCGACATTCAGATTTATTAAACATGAACAGTAATCGCAGATAGACTAGTGGAAGGGTAGATTTTTTTTTCTTTGTTATGAATTTGTTTGATTTTTTATCGTGATAATTTAAATAAGGTTGAGACAGTCTCTATAAAGGTCTATCAATCATTCTTTATTGTAATGCAAAATAGAAATAGATGTCTATAAAGTCGCGCAAAGTGTAAGTTTTATCTCCTATCTCCACAATAATGTATTAAAAAGAGCGGTTTTTATTGACTGAATAAAAGATGATTCATCTTCCCACAAAGTTTTATATATTTAAAGATACATTACCCTGAAAAGAATTTATTGGAAAGAAAACGACAATCAAATTATTAAGAGTATTATTAAGACATTGTTAGTGGTATATTTATTTGGTAGTTTCTGTCCGTTAACAGGAAAAGGAGCGCTAATAGAATTATAAGCCACCAAAATTTTCAGCATTATTTCCTGTCTCCATAATTTCTTTTAGTGTTTCTGAAGAAGGTTTACCAATAATAAATAGATCCTATTTAGCGTTGGAATATGAATGTAAACTCTGTAATACAAATGTAACTAGATTTGAGATATTTACCAGTCAAGGAGCTGAGATGAGAGCAAAAAAGAGTATGGTATCCCAAGATCAAATCCTTATTTCTGGCATTAAATAAAATATTCTACAGAACAAAGATTTTTAACACTCTGCGAATATATGATGTTGGTTGAAAAATTTATACGAAAATTTAGGGAACTAGCAAGACCAATCAAAATTAATCAATCACTATTTGAGTAGTAAATATAATTTATAGTTTATATGACAGCTAATAAAAATCTATTATTGGTAAATCTACCAGTGAGCGAGGTTACAACATTTTTCATGAAGATGATTTATTCATAGGTGTTGTCGTTTTATAAGGCGTTTGTGCGTTGAAAAGGTTTGTTATTTTTGAAGAGATTAATATTTTTGAAATTATTAAACATTTAATGCAAAGATGTTTTTGGATTGGGTTAAATACTTTGAGTTGTGTTAATTTTTAGGGGTTTCATATTTAGAGAGGTTTTTTGGTTTTAAAAGGATCAAAATTTGACCTTTTTGAGGTGATTTGAACATAAAGATTTGTAGAATTTTTAAAGAGGGTTGAAAGTTCAACGTTTAAAGAAGGTTGAAAAAGGTTTATAGACTTTGCTATATTTAGATGGGTATGGCAAAAAATTGTTGCTGTTTATATATCGGGATTAAATTATGAAGAATATTTTAATTCTAATCATTTAAAAATATTTTTACTCTTATTAAAGTCGCAAAACCTTGTCATCTTTAAATTTCGAATGTGTTTTATAAAATGACATTTTGATAGATAACAAATGTGAATCATACATTCGTTAAATTTATTCTACAATTCAAGTTTTTAAGCAATTCTGTGGTAAACTTTTATCTAACCTTAGAACTTAATTATTGAACATATTAATTTTTAAATTTGATTATTAATAAATAAAATAATTTTGATATATCTTTCCTTTCTTATTTTGCCTATCATTTCTACAGAGGTGAAATAATTTCTAATAAAGAAAGTGATCTTCTAGCACAATGACTCATAGGGATAAATTAAGGTTTGGATCACACATTACTGAATTTCCAATCAGAATTTTTTTGCTCCTGCAAACGTTAACATATAACAAGCATACAAATCATTTGATCAATTCTTATTTTTAAAAATATTGAGAGCCAGAAATTTTCTCTTTAAATACATTCTTCGAATTTTTATAAAATTTTTCTGGGTTTTCCCTTAAAAAAATGATGAAAACAGTTAAAATTTAATTTCGTTTATTCAAAATGCAAAAAATTAAATTTAATTATTTTATATGGTGAATTTGGTGAAAACTCGCTACAAAGTGCTAGGCTCGAATTCACGACCTTCAGTTTATGAGACTGACACGTTAACTAACTGCGCCAACCAATAGAATGAGAAAGCCCCTGATTTTTATATAAACTTATACCTAATAATACCGTACTCAGATTTTTTGTTTTTTAAAATAAAAACAATACTAATGGTATTTAAATATACATTTTTTCTTTAGAGCCACAGTACTCCATAGCTTGAAATCAACTAAAGTTAATATAGATAATGCTTCTGTATTAAAAGCCGTATTTATCGATTTTTGTTGTGCTTTCCGTTAAAAACCTAACGCAGTGTTTTTGTTTTGGCCGAAGTTTGTAGTTTCTACAAACTATTTGGTATAAAACGCAGATCGGAACTCTGGACTGAGTATTTCGACATTTTAACATTGCAATCTGAGCTTTAGTATTTATGGTCTGCTAAGTCTCATAAAGTTTGTACATAAATCTAGCATTGACTTAAAATATATCCTTTATAAGCATCCTAAGCTTTTAGTAAATTACAATTTTTGTTATCTGATATGGTTTTATGACATTTGTATTATTTGTATTTAAAATAAAACGTTTTGACAAATTTTCACCTGTAGCCATGATCACGTCTCGTTCAAAGTAATGTGCACAAATGTCATATATCATGTATTAATATTTGTCCAAAGGAGTTCCAGCATTACCTGGCACAAGTTTATCCAATTAACCTCTAAATGCATTCGGGAATAAAAACTCTTTTTCTTTGGAATAAATTTTATATTATGTGGAGAGATTCTTCAAAATCAAATTGCTAACGAAGGAGAATTTTTTAATCAATTCAGTTGATTTTTCATTCAAAAATCTTGCTTTTTACTCCATTATATTAATTAATTAACCTTAATTAATTAATATTGATTTATTAATGTTAATTAATTACTCTAAATAGTTTTGAGAACTTACTAAATTCATTTATTTCCTATAATCTTTAAACAATGTTCCTTAGCATAAGGTTTTTCCATGGCTACTTATACAACCTTAATAAAAGTTATTAGCAGAAATAACTAAAAAAAAAAACATAATACACAATTTTTTTGGACAGTAATAGACAGACAAATATTGTGACCAACAAATTTTAATACTGAAATATCTATGGTTTTAGAGAACACAATTGGGAATCAAATTCTGAATTACAAAAAATTCATTGTGCTTTAGGTAGTTCAGAGAAGACTTTAATAATTGTCTATCCTACCAAACTGCAGTCATCCAGTCCTTAAGTATCAGGGTAAAATTGTAACCAAAGGCCTACCTATAAAATTTGCTTTATAAAAAGGAATTTTAAATACTTACCTATACTAACTAGTTTCACACCGTCACCCTCCATAGCTTTTAAGACCAACGAAACATTTTCTAACTTTTGGTTTGGAAACTTTGGATTTTTGGTGTATTTCCCTATGCTACGCTTGGATACAATTTCAAATAAATTTACTAATTTAGTCCCGTCTTCAAATCCAAATTCTAAATTTTCCACCTCCATGTCACGCTGCTTTAAGTTTGCGTTCACCCAATTTGTGAAAGTGTCATTTTGCATTTCTATCCAGTTTGCTTCTGATCCTTTAATTGACCTTTTTGTAGACATCTTGATATTTATTAGTGTTTTTTTTCAACTGTTTATTTCAAAATAATTATCTACATTTAGCACATTTTGAACCAAGATTATTCCACTTTCACTCGCTAATTCAAAAAAAGTTTTTGTACTAAGAAAAAAAAGAAGAAAACAGTAAAAATACATTTATGTAAAACATTACTATGTGTGTGTGTGTTATGTTAAATACACTTATTTATTGAAAAGCCACATAATCGTTTTTTAAGATTCCTTAAATATTTTTTGAAAATTCTGCTTCATCAAAAAGGGCGTTATGTAACAGCTAATTGATTTGATTTCTTATAATCAAACTTTCATCAACGGAAACACTTATCAGATTTTTTTTCAGATAAATTCCATTTTAAGTTCCATTTTGTAAAATTAAACTTCTATGTATAATTAAATAATATACTGAAGATGCCATTTTGTATTACACATATATGACTTGTTCTCTAACGAGCATTGTGAATGTTGTTTTTCTGATTAAGCTTACCTCTATAAAATGTATATCTGTAACAATGGGGCATGAATCATAAAATCAAAAAAAGTTCTAGTTAAAATAGATAGGATTAGATTAAACTGGTTTCTATCTAATTTCAACGTATGCTCTGAGTAATGCGATTATAAATAACAATTTAAAGCCTCAAGAAACATTGCATTATGATCTTTCAGAAATTATGCCTTATCCTCGATTTCAGATAATGAATATAGAATAAGAGCTTCAAAGAGAACCAAGACACAATGATTTTAATTGTATACCATTTTTTAGGAAACACTGTAATGGTATACCATTTTTCTTGGAAAAACTTTAATGCTTTAATGTACATAGCTTTCAAGCGAAAAAAAAATCATTTCGTATAATGACAAATAGAACTATGATTGCCATAAAAGGTGCATAAAGTCTAAACTTGGTGACTCAGGTTTGGGGTAAAGGAATATCTATAAGTGGCTAAAATGTCCTACGTTCTGAAAGATCTTAGCATAGAAAAGGAGCGGTCTTGTTACATTAGGAGTGGTTCAAGTTTTGTTCAACTAAAAAATTTCTTTAAAAAAATAGAGAATGTGTTTTTTAACCAAGCATGTTGAAATTAAATATAGATATACCTCTTAACCATCAAACTTCATGCAATAAGCAATGCAATATTGTGTTCTGGTGAATTTAAATAGCTAAAAAGTCTGTTTTCTAGGCTTAAATCATTCAAATTTAAATTTAAAAGCCAATTTAATCCCAAATAAATAGAAAGATATATAGATTTTTATTCAATAAACGGCTTAATGAAACAGCCGATTAATATGAAAGCAACTAATTACCATCCATGACGAATATCTGAAATTCTACAACCCTCATAAATTATATTTTAACAAATTTTTTAGAAAACCTCTCACAGACAAGTGTTAAATGTATTGGCCTATTTGATCACCAAATATTCTGCAGTAGAAAAATTGCAAAGCCAGAAAAAAAATACGAAAGGTTTTAAAGATTTTACTATGTCTCTACGCAAAAAAAAAAATATTTTTATATAAACTGTCCAGAATTCAATATCATTCCTACATAAATTTAATGATACTGATAAGTCAAAGTAACTTCTTAAAAAAAGTTGCTAGTACTAATAATAAAATATTGCAGCTTAAAGAAATCTGTATTCAAATACAATGTAGCTAGAAAGATGGTGATCTTGAGAGGAATTAGGGAAAGTTTATTGAAAAATTTCAATAAAAGAAACTGTAGCTACTCTTATAACACATTTTAAAATCGAAGCAATTTATAACTTTCATCAAAAAAAGACTCCAACTGTATAAAATCTTCCTTAAACCTAAAGATACAGTATCTTTCAGATCCAATATTAACACTGCAACTTTAAATTATTTCTTTCTAAACCTAGCATCTAATCAAGTTAGAAAGCTTTTCTATCCAGTTAATAAGTATGGTTTTAATTGATTTACAATAGAAACTTGATACCACATATCACTGTATCTTTTTAAGAAACCTAGGTGAAATTGCCATTAGACGCATATTTAGGGTGCTTTTAAGTAATTGATTAGACCTATATCCAGTCACACTTTGGTTATGCATGTACCTCCTGGTTTTGAAATTAAACAAAAATTATGCTAATCAAGTTTCATGCAGGATCAATATGCTTCAATCTATCTAAATGTGAAAAAAAAAAAAACAAAAAAAATTAACTGGTTACCTTCAAAGCAAAAAGTTAAATCAATATATAAAGGTTTGCGAAAGCATGGCAAGCTTGTTGGCAAGCCAAAGTTAAAAATGATATCTGGTAATTGTTGATAGAAGAAAAAAATAATCAACAAGCAACAAATTCTCTTATGCTACCAGTGATTAATACACAATGTAGTTGTATTAGGTGTTTACATATATATTTTTTTTTCTCTTTATTTTACTTTGGTTTAATTCAATGTTACAATTTAGTTAAATTTTCGTTAACTATATACACCCATTAAAAACTATATAATATATAGTAACATGACATACGATTATAATATATAACTACAACATACGTTAATAATACTCCTTGTACGTATTTTTTACATAACTTGCACGGACAAAATTTAGGTATATCCATTGTTTTAATCTTATTTTACAGTCATTAACGGATTTACCATTTTTTATGTCATTTAGCACTATATTCCATATTAAAGCACCGAGGTATTTTAACGAAGACTCCGCATATCAAATACATTTTATATGTGGGATTTTGAAATCCATTTATGAAAGAAGACTTAACCCCTGCTTCCCCCTTTGTAAAAATATGTGGAGACTTTTTATTTTACCTTGTGTGACTTTCATGGTAAAATTCTTATTCTAAGATTTTTATGATGGGCTGAAACAGAACCATTAATTTATAACAGTTCCTTAAAACACGGTATACATCATATATACTAATCTTACTGCCCTTTCATGGATTCTGTTCATCCTGTTGCTCAGACTCCTGTCGTGAAACATCCATACTAATGGACAAAACGAAAACTGTGGTTCCATAAATTATATTAAAAGTACCCTTTTCTTTGGAAATGACGTTTCGGAAAAAACTCGATTTATTGCGCTTAAGTTCCTTCCTGCCTTTTTACAGATATTTGAAAAATGGTTAATATGTCTATAACAATATTTATATGCCTAAAAAATTCTGATTTCAGCTTTCCCATACTTTATAATTTTCTAAGGGAACCTGATCCTGTTGATGTTTAAGCCCAGATATAAGTAGGTGACATTTATCTTAATTCAATTTTATATAGGTAATCTGAAACCACTCTATTGCTGATAGACTGTAGAACTGAATTCATTGTTTATTTTAGCTCTCTACAATCTGCTATCTTTGTAGCTTTTTATTAGTTTTAATGCAGCTTTCTTCAAGCCGTATACGTGTAACTTTGCTATACTGCCCCTGTGTATCCATTTTTGTCTAATATGGTTTTCTTCCATTTCTCAATCATTGCAGTTAAAGCATGTTGTGTGTTATATGCTTTTCTATATCTACATAGATTAGGTGATAAAAGTTTATCAAAATGAAAATATATCTGTTTTTGTATAACTTTTTGAAAATTTTTTGATGCTACTGGAAGAACACTCACTGGTCAATAGTTTTTAGGTCGTATATTTTTGAATGTATTTGCTTCTTTAATGTTTAAAGATTTTAGCTCATATTCTAAATCCCCTAACTCAATTTCTGAAAATGAAAAAACACTAACACCTGAAAATAGTTCCCTGATTTTTAATACACTGGTATCTAATTCAGACTTCGTAATTATGTTATCAATAAAATCGTTTTTGGTTTCATTATGCGAACCTAATTTTAAAATAGGATTCTCTTGAATATCTAATTTTTCAACTGCTTTTTTAGAAAAATTCAACACCACAAATAATCTTGTCTCCTTGTATCAATGTAATATTATTTCTTCATGTAACTTTATTTGACAAAAAAGGCTTAACAGTTTTCCATAACTTCTTGTTATCTGTTACATCTTTTAAATTAGGATACTCTTATAAATTTCTTCATTCTTATTTATATTACAAGGTTACTTTGTTTTTTAGAAATATTTTGATCAATATTACATTTTGTCCGGTGGTATTTTGTCAGAAGTTCAGATCATTTCATAATTGCTTTCCTTAGAGCTTTTGTCATATAAGTTGCTTGATTTGATCTGATTGATTTTTTCTTTATGTGAGCGTGTTTTTCTAAGTCTTCAAGAATTTTTTTTTCAAAAGAACCATATGTTTGATCTTCTGACTTAATAAATTTATTATTCAAATATTTTTAAACTTTTTGTAATTTCTGTAGATAACTTCATTTGGTTTAGTTTCGCTAAAAGTAGTTTTATTGACTGTAACTATAATTTTGGTGATCAGAAAATCCAGTTGAATAAACTGAAGTATTTTGAAATCTATTAACTTGTCAAAAAAAATTTATACAGCTTGGAGCAATTGAACACCGCAGCCACTTTTGCCATTATACTGGCAGGTGAACTCTTACCTATGCATTTTATATACGGGGGTTAAGACGAGCCAGAGTCTCCCTCGATTAAATTTTCCGTGTTTTTTCTCCCTCAATGAGAATGAGAAGCACTATTCAAATACGAAGAAATCATTTACACTCTTAAATGAGATTGTATTTCCGCACATCAAACCAGGGCGATCATCAAGTTTTACCAACCGCTAGACTTGACTATTAATGGTTATGCAAAGCGATTTATGATTCGCAAGTTCAATTACTGGTTCAGTTCTCAATTGTATAAAGGTACCGCTGTTAATGAAATAGACATAAAGTTACGCTTTTCATTATTGAAGCAGCTACATTCAGGGTGGAAAATTGACTTGTTCAATCATATGATATCTGGAGAGGCGAAGGAGATTATCGGCAATGGGTGCACTTCGTATGGCATTCAAGGTACAATAAGCTTGGGATTACACGCATTATCATCAATCGACCCGTTCATTGGCATCACGCCAATGATGGTGGAGTCAAATGAAAGTTCAATTCTTCACAATCCCGCCATATGCGATTTTACTTCAAAATTGAAACTGATAGGCTCCTTAAGAAACGATGATTTGTCAGATGAAGGAGAAAAATAAATTTTGGGACCAGAAGATGATCGTAGTATTTTTGAAGTGTTTGAAGAATTCCATGATAAATTTGAAGATTGATTAGTAGTACATTATTCTTTTGTCATGCATTATTATGCATGCTCACTGTTTGTATTTATATAATTTTCAACAGAAAGTCAAAAAATTGATAATCAATATTTCCAAATATTTTGTCACTCGATTGTTATGTATGTATGTATGTATGTATGTATGTATGTATGTATGTATGTATGTATGTATGTATGTATGTATGTATGT
>JAUZNK010034816.1:0-18183 GCA_035046665.1 Euphysa ruthae
CTCTGAAACTTTCAGCAAAGCGATTTGTTTCAAAAACCAAAAGTTCAATAATTTCATTTGTCAAATATAGTTCAACAGAATCAAGATGAACAGGATGTTCTTTCATCCTTACACTTAGTCCCTATGGATAAACTGTTTTTTGTAGAGTTTATGGACAGAGTTCATAACAGGCCGCTAAGAACAATCTACAGAAACTTTGCTCTTGGCCTTGATGAGTTGTTAATTATTGATAAAAGTTGTAGTGTGCACATTTACATTTACAGTTGCTGATGACTGAAGTCAATCAATCATATAAGTCCTAAACCAATTGAAGATATTGTCTCTATGAAATATGTACCATATAACCTTAAAAGTACCTTTCTACAACCTACGGCACAAACTCATTCCAGTTTAAGGGCAGTATTTTTTGGAACACACTCCCAAATTTAATTAAAGCTTCTCCCTCTTTGCAAATCTTTAAATGTTAAATTAAAAAATGGAAGAAGAAAATGTTCATGTAAATGTTGTTTGTAATGTTTCTTTTGTTGGATTACATTAGTAATTGCAACCATTTTATAATTATTGTATTTAAGTACGTCTTATCCAACGTTAAATAATTAAATAATTCCAATAAAGAAACTTACAACAACTTTACTTTCATTCGATATTTGCTTGTTGACACGTTCTAGCAACCCAATGAGACTTTCTTCATTCAGCTGAAATATCAAACCATACTAAACTTATAACTAAACTCTTAGAGAAAATACATGTTATATAAGTGGCCACCTTGCATTTTGGAGATTCTTATAAAAATTACTCAACTTCCCTAAATGACAAAGCACACTTTCAAAAATTTCCATACTTTAAAAGCAGAAAACACACTTTCAAGAATTTCCATACTTTAAAAGCAAAAAACACACTTTCAAGAATTTCCATACTTTAAAAGCAAAAAATACACTTTCAAGAATTTCTATAATTTAAAAGCAGAAAACACACTTTCAAGAATTTCCATACTTTAAAAGCAGAAAACACACTTTCAAGAATTTCCATACTTTGAAAGCAAAAAACACCAAGTAAAATATTTTGTTTTTATTAAGACTAATGAAAATAAATATTAAAAAATAAACTTTTAGAAGAAATAAAATATTATATTTTATTGGCACAGTTTTAGTGACCACTAAATAAGCTATTATGATCTCAAGCAAAAAACAACGATCGCTTATATTTTTAACACCTCTAGGTTTCAAAAATATTGTAGTTTGTGACAATACTGTTTTATGGTGTTTTTGTCTATTATTGGTATTATATTTATATTATTTATATTCATATTATATTTTTGCTTGAAAAAATAAAAAACAAAAATTAATATTTAAATATCAACTAAAATTGCCACAATTATTTTTGAAAAAAACCAAAGATTTTTTAATACATCTTTCAGTTGTTATCTCTCAAATGAGCACATATAGAATTCTTAATGATCTGTATAACCCACAATATGATGGAAAAGGAAAGCAGGAAATTTTTTTTTCAAAAAAATTCTTATATCAAATATATCAAGTATCTTCCAATGATTTAAAGATTTTAAAAAGAAAATATATATATTTTTTTTGTTTTGTTAAAGCAAAAGATATCAACGTTCGGTGACCCATACTTTTCTGTATCAAATAGATAAATACCTTCCCACTGATTTGACCAGTTCGCGTCATTTGTATTATCATGTTCTCGACAGCCTTAGCCTTTTCTGGTTTGACCAATGCAATGCTGTTTACTAGATTAAAAACACAAATACAAATCATATCATTTTGCACATTCCACCCTTTAACTTTCTAACCACTCTAAATTCTTTCTTTTCCTGTTTCCAGGTTTTCTACCATTATTGTTTTCAAAGCTTAACACAACTTCACAGTTCAATAAAAAAGAAACCTTTTGATAAGAAAAAGTTTAATACATAACAAAATTTTCGTCAATCTTGGGTAACAAATTTTATTTTGGCTATTCTCAAATCTCTAATTAAATAGAACACTATTTATTACTCTCTATATTATTTATTTTAATGGCTTTAATATTTCAATGGCTCCCTATGGCCATTAAAATTGATACGTAAATCTTAATCGGGAAGATTGTCATCAATCAATAAAAATTTGGAAAAACAAGACTTTTGAAAAAAAAAAAGACAAATAAGCTATTTTCAAATTTTATTTGACTTGTTTTAGGTGTGAGCTAAAAAAATTTTGAAACCAGACAACACATCTAAAATTTAGATTAATATTTTATTCTTGGGATCATAATATTTTAGATCCAGTCCAAACGCCTATAAACTATAAACACAAAACAAAAAATTTCAACAGGGAATCCATAATAAAAAAATTTTGATACCAAATTTGTAATACCACACAAGATCAGAACATAAATTTTTATAACATTTTAAAAATGTCAAATTTGGACAAAATCATACCTGTTTTAGGTATGGCCCCATGGCCATAAATTAAATTTTCAAATTTCTAACTTATAAAAATAATATTTTTGAAAGCCCTTTAAAATTTATGAAGAACCCAAGCATAATTTCTTATGAGAAGAAAAAAGTATTTCTTTAAGATCAAATATTAAATATTTTGTGTATAAGTCCCAGGCCTTTTAAAAACCGTTTAAAATCAACTTACTGCTGAAGCAAATTAGGCGCTCATTTTAAACTGTATGACCAATGTCACAAAAAAAGCATAAGGTTAAATTTGCTCACATCTTGCTCTTGCTTCTTGATCCAGAATTTGGGAAAGCATCATGTTCTTCATTTCTGCTTCTCTATTAAGAAATCGAAAGGCATAAATAAATTTCTATTTTAAAATAGAAGATGCGGTACTTCGACAATATCCAACAGGATTTTTACCTCAAATATATTTTCCACAGACATTTTTCCAACACAAAATTTCAGATATATGATATAACTATCTTCTTCTTTCTTCTTCTAATACAGTTTTATGTTAATTTGCTATGCTAGCATGAGTTAGACATTATGATAGATATCATACTTATTTCTAATTATAATAGCCATTGAGTTAGAAGTGAAAATTTCGCCTCTGACAAAAACTTTACATGTACAACAGAAATCAACCTAGTTGTTAAAAGGCTATAACAAAAGGTCACATATAAAAGAGTTGCACCCAGTTGCATCTTTTATTAATCTCAATGTGAATGAAATATATATTACTAGTATAGGAAAAAAAATAGGTTATCTTCATGACTGAATATAACTTGTTGTTTTTTTCCACAGTAAAAAAGCAGTTAAAATGAACACTCCACTCAAATTCCATCATTTACCACAAAACTAAATTGCATTTACCTCTTCATAGCTTCTTGCTGCTTCTGCATCTGTTCGGATCCTGCTCCACCCATCTATAAAACAAAAAAATGTAGCCTACCTGGTTAGCTTAAGTAAGTATTTTTCAATATAATACTTTTGTGTAAAAAATCACTTTTTAAAATTATGACTAACAGACACAAAAACCATCAAAAATTTTTTAAACAAAGTGTGAAACTTTGCAGAGCTTTCTTGACATCAAACCATGGCATTTTTGGTATCACTGGAATCATTTTTTATATATAAATATATGGCCCAAATATGGTATCAAATCAAAAAGGAGTATTTTTGTATTTTTATCAAAATTTTTTTTCAAATTTTAAAGTTTTAATGCTAAAAAATATTGTTGCATATCGGCCAATTATAAAGATTTACCAGGTAAAATACTTTTTGGGTCTTGGGACCTGGGTCGAATGATTTTTTAAATAGTTGACACACCCAACTTATTTTTAATTGTATTGTATATATTTATGTAGTGTTAATTTATATATTTCACTTTCCTTTATGGATTTAAAATTACATACTAAATTTCAGAAGTAGTGAACTGTTTTAGAGAAATGGGTAAACAGACAAACAGATCGCCAGAAATACAAGGGTGAATTCATAGGAATGCGACAACTTCGCTGGGAGTCCACAACGTAAGACTCTGAGAGGTGGCCATTTGGGCAAACACATTATATAACACGTTTTATAGTCGTCTAACTTCATGCAATATTTCTAAAAAAATAAAAAAAGTTTTGGAAATTAGTGTTAAAAGATTCCCTCAATGTTTCTTTAACTACATGTAAAATTTAAAAAAATTATGACCAACATTTTGATAAAAAGATACCCTCTATGGTCCTCAAGAGTCAAGCTAAATAAAAAAAAAAATAACAAATTTCAAAAAAATTTTAAAAACGTCACTATCAATGAAAAATGGCCCTTTAACAATGGCAACAATTAAATTAAAAAAAAAAAAAAAAAGTAAAAAATTTAGGCCAAATTGATGAAAAAAAAAATTCAGTTTAGTTACATTATTTCAAGCTATATTTTAATGATGTATTTAAAAAAGTACCTTTGGTGTACAATTTTATAAAAAAAAGATTAATTTGCAAGTAAAAAATTCTTACTGAAAAGCTCCAATCTGGATTTGAGGGTAATTGATTGTTTGAAAAGATTAGAATATGTGATCGTGCTGGGTCACTGGGTACCGGTGCTTATCATATTCATATTGTTTTCAAAAAACAACTAATTGGTAATTCTGGTCCAGAATGGCATGTCTCCATCAAACACAAACTTTACATAGATATTTATTTATTTATATATTTATATAGATATTTATTTAGCAAATGACTGGATATATAGTCTATATAAATTTACTTTACTAAAAAAAAAAAAATAGCTTTCACATAAAAAAAAAAAGAAATAAAAATCCCAAACATTATTATCATTATCCATTACCAACATTTATTAAAGTCTTCCTTTGCAGTCAACACTGTAAAGAAAATTACTATAAGACTTAAGAGTTAACTTATTTTGAGAGTTTTAAAATGGTTGCATGTGTATCGCATGATAAGAACTTCAACCTACTTAAGGTTATATAGCAAAAGATTTTTTTTTTCATCGGGCCGCACACTAAAAGACTGGCCACTTAAAACTAAAAATCATACCTAAGCCAAGTCAACACCAGACACTGGTCCTTTCCATGTTCCATAAAAAACATTTAATCATAGATTAAGTAAAAAAAAATTTATCAAAATAGATGTGCTTGGCTCATTAGAAAAAATTACACTAAAAAAATGCCATAGCCTGGTTATTTGCTTCATTAAATTTCAGATCCCAATATAAAACATCAAATTTCAAATCCTAGAATATAACTTTAGAAAGCAATGATTACCTGATTCTGCATTTGAGCCATTCTCTGTGCACGAATAGCAGCTAATTCTGGATCTTCTGCCATTGTTTAATTCAATTATAATACTACACCTCAAATACTACACTGGTAAATATGTAAACAAAGAAATAATCTTAGATAAGTACAGTTATGTTAAAAGCAGTTAAAGCCTGGTTCTGACATTTAAAGTCATACCAAAAAATGTAGGAGTTTGATATCAATAATGGCAACATTTAATAAACATTTACAAAAATTAAGCAGTGCGCCTCACTCAATGTAATTTTATAAAAGTATATGTATGTCAAAATATCCTATTACTTATTTAAATTCAAAAAACGTTGAATAATTTTAAAGAAGAAAAAAAATTACCATATATATTGGTCACAACCAACATCAAAACAAACTTTTTAAATTTGACCTTTGCCAAAACTTTTAAAAAATCTGAAACTTTAAAAATTCAAAAACTGTTTATCTGCTTTGCCAAGGACATTCATACATAGCAAAAACAGCATTAGAGTAGATAAAACGATGTCCAATTAAATGCATAGTACTATATTTTTAACCCATCAAGCTTTAAAAAGAAGGATACCATTCAAATGAAACGGGAACAAGTATTTAATAACCAACAGACCGCCAGGACTTTTCAATAATAAATTTCTGCAATTTACTAAAAGTGCGAATATTCTAAAATTATCAAACATTTTACAAAATCTTACATCACATAAAATTTAATGGAACAAAAGTTATGACCAAATAATATAAAAATACAGATGAAAATAGACACATTCATAGAATACCACCTGACATAATAAAAAATTATGCCAAGATCAAAACATGTTTTAGAAGAAAAATTTAACAAATTTGTTTTTGGAAAAAATTTGGTCTATTTAAAAGGATTGCCAACCATGTTTACACATGTTAAACACAAATTAAAACACTTTCAAAATATAACACTTTTTATTTTGATAGAAAATCTTTCTACATTTTCAAGATTTATTGAAATTTAACTTGATGCCATTACTCAGCATAACTTTTATGACATCATTATTAAGCATAACTATGACATCATTATTAAGCATAACTATGACATCATTACTCAGCATAACTATGACATCATTATTAAGCATAACTATGACATCATTACTAAGCGTAACTTTTATGACATCATTGAACTACATACAAGAAATAATTACTTCGCTTATAATTGAAGAAATTTTGTTAAACGAATGAGCCCAAAATACTGATCTAACCAAGATGACAGAAAAACATTTAACTTCATAATAAAAATTTTCATTTCTAAGAATTTTATATCTATCATCAAGCTATGCTTAGTGATGTTAGTAAGCCGATATTCACAAAATTAACCATATCTTAAGAACAACAAAGATTTTTTAACAAAGCAAAAAGCACAGTACTCAATTTGAAATGGACTTTTACAAGAGTTAAACAAGCAAAAACAATGTGGATACTACACAATAATTTGATCTTAACTTGCTTATTAACCTTACAGTTTCATGTCATATTTCAGAAAAAACAACCAAAAATTAACAGGATTCCAGAAATTTAAAGATTCCAAACAGAAATTAATGAAAGGATTTAAAGGAATATTCCAAAATATTGTTTATGGACCATAATTAGGTCGATTAACAAAAAAAAAACAAGACTGACAGGTGGCCAAAAAATTGAAGCAATTTCTTGACAAAAACTAAAATATAATATTACTTGACAAAATTTCTTAAGTATGAACAAAAAGTTTGTTTTATGGACCAAAATTTACCCATTTTAGTCTGAGCAAAAATTGTAAAACTCTTCAAAATGGCTCACATGCTAAAATGGTTAAAAATCCAGATATCATTATACAATTTCAAATTTAAAAATAATCGGAGCATCACTTCTTAAGAAAAATCGAAAATGTGCTTATTTGACCAAAATTCACCCATTTAGGGACTCATTAGGCACCAAACCCAAAAAAAGTTCTCAAAAGGACGTGCTTTGATTAAAAATGATGTTTTCCAGCATTGTATAAAATTTCAAAAGAATCGGACCATAAATTCTAGAGAAAAATAAAGAGAAAAATGGAATCATTCAAAGAACTTGGCACTGGGCCTGGATTTTTTTTTTCATAACAACCAATATACTAAAATCACCAGAAACAACATTTTACAGAGCTACGTTAAATTTCAAAAGAATTTCAAAAAGGCTAATGAGAGTACATATGTGTAAAACCAAATGCGGTGTTTGAATTTTATAACTCATTCTATGCAATATATTCTATGCAACAAAATTTTAGAATGCAAAAATTCAAATAGCCAATTTCTAGGAATTGTATTAGTTTTTTATTTTGCCAACATCTTTTCAGTCATTTTTAAGCTTTGCCAAAATGTAACCAATTCCATGTTACATATCTATTGTGCCATCAAAAGAATTTTAAATCAGTGCTTATTTACACTACGCTTTATTATATCAGCTGCTCACACAATTTATGTTTCACATATACATACACATGGTTCATACATATACAATTTATCTCTTAAAGCTTCTTTATATATTGATTCTTGAATTTGATTTGACAAAAATTTGACAAAACACTAAATTCCAAAAATCATAACACGCAATAATATGATTTTCCTGAAGATTATTTGATGGTGACACATCTGCAGATGGTAGAACCTCATTTCCTAGGATGAAATTTGGTTGAGTTGTAAAAAAAAAAAAGATCAATAAAGAGGGAGTCTTATGAGATTCAAAATTTATGGGTTCGTTAATTAGTTGAGAATAGTTGTAAAAAATCGAAATTCTATCTAATAACAAGCCACATGGATTGTTTATTCCATTAGGCCACCAGTTAGTGCATTTTGCAATGAAATCACCAAGAATAAAATTTCCAACAGGATTCTCCAAGACTATGTTTTAACAAGTGGTCTCAAAGTTCCGGCAAAATACTTCACGCTCCTCAATGGACTCATTGGGAAAACGATAACCACATGATAAACACTTCAATCTTTTTACTTTGATTTCACAAACGAGGCATTGATCAAAAGGGAATATATCATCTCTTCTTGTCAAAAAAAAGATCTTCCTTAAACTACATACATATGCTTTACATTGCCAGTAAAAACAAACCTGATCATACCGTATGTAGCCTTGGAAAGTTAGCCTCTGATCACCATCTAAACAAACAGAGCCTAAAAAGTTTCAGATAAACAAATAAAAATCAAAATTACGACGTCGCTGTAGGCTTCCAGGAGGGATGTTTTAACAAAACTATGGGCGACTAAACCATTCAGGTTCCAATGACATACTGAAAGAGACCAGTGACCAGGGTTTATTTCAACATCACCCCCTTAAAAAAGCAGAAGTTTATAATGTGGTACCATATTACAAACTTGAAAGAATAAATATCTTGAGACATATCCTACCATGAGCCAGGGTATCAGCTCCCTAGATATGTTGGTAAATTCAACAAAACGCACAAAAATTTTAAAGAAAAAATTGTAAAAAATTATAAAATAGTATTTAAAAAGCTCAAACAAAACGTTACAAAAAACCTCGCACAGTTATACATGAAAACAACAGGAAGACAGCACATTAATAAATAAATAAAAAACAAGCAGAAGACCAAAAACTTAACAAAATAAAAAGCAGTTTTATCATACAATTCCAAATTAAGGATATGCGAAGAAGCTTTAACAAAACAAGAGTTAAAAATCCCAACTTTTATACACGATTGGATTATTTCTACCATCATGGCAACATGAGCAAACTATTTGACGTCACTGAAACATTTAGTAAAAAAGAATATTCTCATTTGCTTGCAGATAGAAAAAAATATGACAAAAACTTATTAAGACTACTGTGTTACTTATTAAGTGACAACAAAATTTAAAAAGTTAACCGTGTTGTTAATTGTTAAAGACGGAAGATGCTCGTAAAACACAAAAATATCACTACGTAACTGAATATAGTGATTAATATGACGTTCATAATGCAACTAAACAATGGGAAAAATGTTAACACTACAATAATGAACTAATAAAGGTTTTAGATAAATTGTTATAAGAGAAAATAAAATCTAACTTGGTAAATAACTAGAAAAAAAATAAGAAAAAAAAGATATTATTGTATTAGAAAACATTTATGAGCAAATCATACACTTAAGAATGTTTTTTCAATTTTTTGCAAAACTGACCTGGTATAAAGCCGTAAAACCAATTAAACGAACAAACATTATTCATAGAAAGTCCTATTCATTAAGAGTTTCTAATCTAGTGTCTATATGATATCTATAAGTTTCACCAAAACCGTGTTTTCTGGACCAAAACTGCCTTGTTTCAGGGTAACTGGTGCAAAAAAATTTTCAAATAGGCCAATGTGCTAAAATGAGAAATGTGCTAAAATGAGAAAAATTAGGGGCCTGGACTCCAGGAAAAGAATTATCCACAGGTGGTTATATCTTTGAAAAGTTACTCTATATGGTCCTCCAACTTCATTCAAAAATGAGAAAAAGGTAATAAATGGAGTTTGAGGTAAGTGTGCTGGGTATATTCCAATGGCAGCACAATTTTTGCAGGTGGCCAACTAGGAAAAAAATGATACACTACTCTTTTGTGAAGAATTTAAAACTTGAAAATATTTTAATAAAGATGTTGCTTGTGGTTGATGCAAGGGCCATTTTATACGATACAAGAATTTTTGGTATTTAAAGATAAATAAATATAATCGAACTCGTCATGAAAAAAAAAGAAATTATTTTTTTCCAGAAACGACTGTAAAATCTGGCTTCAAAAAGAGAAAAAATAAAATTTAAAATTTGCCGATTTCAAAAATTAACAATGTGAAAACGAAGAGAAAGTTTGCTTAAATTTCTTTGTTTTTTAGCAGATGAAAACATTTCCTGTCAAAACCACATAGAAGTCATTAAAAAAATATATCAAAACAGTAAATTTGAGATGTGGACTGTATCTTATAGACACCTCAAACTGCTTGAACAATTTCATCAGAAATTTATGAGAAACATGCTCAATACCAAACAAAGTAAAAGCTTTTATTGGAATTCTATTTACACCTAGTAAATACCTTAAATTTTCTTGCAAAACTTCTTGATAATGAAATAACCTTTTTCTAATTCAAAGCAAATTAAATTCTGCAGATCCCTGACTTTACAACTCTTTTAATAAATCGAACTTTAACACTAACCTTAACAAACAAACTGCAATATTATTATATTTTTATTTAAATCATGTTGAGTTATGAATTATAACGCTATCAATACTTATACAAATAGTGGTAAATTACTAGAAATAAACACTTGATTTTGATTTCTAGTTTACAAATATTACTCAAATATTACCATACAAAAGAAATATTTTAAAATAGCGATTCAAAAAAAAAAAAATTATTAAGATATCTAAAAAATGATTAAAAAGATATATGAAGCAACCACTCAATAGTGTTATTGTAAGAGAAAAAAAAAAACCTTTTAATATCACTTTAAAATATAAATTGCTGCTCAGACTTCAATAATCATTTATATATCGAATGAATTTTTATTAAAACTTATGTGTTAGCTTAATTATCGTTTTACCTGTTATATTCTTATTAAGTAATGTCCTAAACTGAATGTTCGTTTTTGCATTTGAACCAATTCAATTCAATTCAATTCAAGACAGTAACTTATCTTACACATTAAATTATTTCAAAATGAAAAAAAGTGAAAAAGACTTGAATTGAAAAGATTATTTTCCCTGAAAAATAAAATTTGAAAACATGGTTAGTGAACCATGTCGATCAAAATCTCAACCTAAAAAACTTTAGTCGTGTCAGAAGAATTTATTTCATTGTTATTTTCATTACTTCTAACTACTTATTTGCAAAATAGTATAAACAAAAATCAAATTATAAAAATTTAATTCTAAAAGAGTAGTACTTGATAGCTTTTCTGAGACTCTTAAAGCAACCATCTTGTTATCACCTTTTTTTGGATTTAAATGAATGCAATTATTATCATCAGATTTATATTTAAAAGAAAAACCAAATATATTCTCACAGAATTGTTCTGGATTTTTAAAATATTCTCTAAATGTTTTACACTTCTTCGGACACATACCAATGGTAGCTTTCTTTTTCCATATCCATCCACTAATCCAATCGTCATTACAAGTATAATCGTACAAGCAATCATCATACCACGCAATACAGTCAGATGCACAAAGAGGAACTCTATTTATACGTTCTTTACGAACAGCTTTTGAAACTGTATCTGATACAATCCATGGACTAAGATTAGGTGAGCACTCAAAAAAACATGTATTTTGTTGAAAATGTTGCTTACATTTTGTTGACATATTTTGATGCTGAGGGCATTGGTCATATAGCATACCATATAAAGACACGGTTCCATCTTTTTGGATTTTTGAAACGGTATCAGATGTACAACACGAATGATTATTCCAACCTTGGCAATGCATTGATTTGAAGACTTCAGACTCTGGACCAGGAAAAATCTTGTGAAATAATGACATAATACATCTGTCGAAACCTGGATGGAACGTATAATCATGTATAACTAGGAAAAGTAAAGATACTATTGCACAGACGTTCATTGTTTATGATAATCTAAACAAAAAAAATTTTTTTTTAATGTTAAAAACTACAATGAGTCCTTATTAATACGCAACCAGTAAAATTTGATTGAAAAAATTATTATTTCTACATGAAAACTAAAGTTTGGAATTCACCATATTGATAGCATTAGGAACCATTGATTCTCCACTAAATACCAAAGTCTCACTAAACCTAATAGGCTTTAATTTATTCAAAAGAACTTATTCTTATTTTAAGTTTAAATTTACATTGCTTTTAACTACTTATTTGCAAAATAATATAAGTAAAAATAAAATAGTACTTGATTTATTATTCCATGCTGAAGTAACTTTTTAAGTAATTGACAATGAAAGGTATTGAAAAACAAAAAAACAATTTCTTCACAAAATAATCAAAATTTCAATCTGTTAAATCATTAGGATTTTTGATTTGGCAATTTATTCTTATGATGCCTAATTTTTTTTTGATAAGAGAAGGCAGAAAAAAAATTTTTAATGTTTTGCAAATTATCAACTTTATACTTAGCCTGTTGGGAAAGTCAAGAAATTTAAAATTTTGGTGCAGAAGATTTATGAGCTATTTTGAATTAAAAAGTGGTGAATCCAAATCTGATTGATGCTAACCACCAGATGTTAAGATACGGAAATCATAGAAACATCCTTGATTTACTCATGTGTTATTGCCATATAGCTGACCAATGAAGCTATGACATTTTCAAATATGAAAAAAAAAAATTGTTTTTCTTCTGATGTGGCTTAGATATTGAAGAATTTTAAATGGTTAGCATTTAAAAACTCAAAACACAATTTCACTCCCTTATTTTTCCAAGCTTGCATTCCCCCAAATTTAGTTAAAAAACTATGATATATACAGGATAAGACAAACAAATTTTACGTTTTTTTATAGCCATTTGTACCTTATCTCTTATATCTGCAACATTTTAAAGCTGGTGTTGCACTGGACTATGTCTAATTATCCTCCTTTTTCTTCAAGTGGTATAACACACTCACTTAATCTAAATGAAATTTCTTTTTGAATACATAACGTGATTCATAGCTCACCTCAAATTATTCTGTCTGTTACCCTGGTGTTACGCATCCATCTAACCATTCTCATGCCACCCCTTTATAAATTATAAAAAAAAGAAATAACCTCATAATTCTTTAATTTTCTCAAAGCAACACATCTTTGGATACTTCCCTACACTACCCAACACTTCAGCTAAGTAACTGAAGTTATCAACTATCTCAAGTGAGCTACTGCTTTACACCACTGAAACAGGAGATATTGCATTTTATAATTCACTTTAGCAAAATTTGATTATATCTTAAACTCACAAGGTAAAACTTAATCTAAAAATTTACGAGAACATACTTTAATGAATTACTAATAACTTATATAAATAGTACAAGCAGCATTTGAGGTTCTAATCACAGAAGTTAAAAAAATATATGACTCTGCACAAAGGAACAGAAAAAAATAACTTGTTTTGATAAAAAGGTAAAATGAATTTAAAGTAATTTAAAATTTTATTAACTCCTGATTTATTGTAAATATTTACTGTATTTTTTATTAAATACATTTAATTTATACTTATTATATTTAATTAGAAATAAAAACTTGAGGGTTCTTGTATAGAATTCTTTTAAAATCCTGAAAAATACAATATGACAAATAAATACAAAGATTGATAATTTAAAAACCATGGAAAACCATGTGATGACTTTTATATAAAGCAGAAAACCATTAATGAGTTGCTGTAATGGCTATTAAAATTAAAAAAACAAAAAAAAATAAAAAAACTTGGAAAAAATTTTTAAATGTATATATTATCTTTAATACAATGTAAAATATATGTTTCGAGAGATTCATTTGTTTATCTTCATCAACAAAATAAAACAATATATTTTGAATAAAAAATAAAGCATTGACTTAAGTTAAAAGAAGGCAAATAAGCCATTAAAAAGTGCAATTAAGAGCAAGAGTGCACCTAAGAATCTGAAAAAGTAGGATCATGAGGATCAATGAAATGTACAAATGACATTTCCATATGATGGTATGTCATGGGTGGATTACAAGTCTAAATTCTTTTTTTTTTGAAAGTTAGCTGTTTTTCAGATATCACAAATTTTTAAATTTGTAAAACGCAGACCAGCGATTTCGAGACCAGATTTAAAATGGCTATAACTCCTATGTTTCAAGAGATATAAACCTGATTTTTGGTATGGAGGAAGTTAATGATGATCTCTTTATAATTAACTAAAAGAAAAACCTTATTTTTGTGAAAAATGGCAGCCATTTTGAATTCAATATTTATATATAAATTCTCACTTCAGCAGACAAGCAAAGAAGATCCAACAAGGAAGGAAATATAGGCATTGATGATGGAGATAATGCCACTCCTGGCACTGTAGATTATGCAGAAGATGAAGAAATTGAAGCACAATATAAAGAAAAATTTCAAACATATGTAAAACTCAATATATAACATTCAATTCAATCTTACTGTTAACGTTAGTTAAATCTTAGTACATGAAATATAATAAAAAATCAAAACAAAATCAAGGCTAACTATAGGCTATAAACCAATATTAACAATTTTTTTTTTGTAAAAAATGGAAAAAATAAAATACAAAACAAGGAGGGAATAGAATTTTTAAAAATTAAAGAGATATTTAAAACAAGAAGCTCCCTATCCAGATTTACCTTTTGTTTAAAAATGGGACATAAAAATAAGCAAGATAAAAATATTCAATAAATTTAAAGCCATATATTTCCATCAGGCACACATCTTTATATTACGTTTAATTATTAGTCATCATACACAATTTTAGTGCTATACCTGATGTTAATGTAGATGGCTGGATAGCTGTAGCATTTCCCGTTAATGGTTCCAGGATAATTTGTCAGTTATGACAAGGAGACAGAATAAGTCTCGCATCACTTTCCTTCATAGTTCTGCTAAAAATTCAAGCTGGTTTGTATGACAAGCATTAAGTGGACGTGAAGACAATTCACAGATAAATGAAGGTAATAATTGCACAAATCATCAAAAATAAAGATGAAAAAAATATATACACTTTTTTACAAGAATCAAGGAAATTGCTTTAGCTCATTATTTTTGTTTGTATAACTTGGAAAAGTTATGACTTGTATTTAGAGGACATATACTACAGATTATCGTGTCCGGTACAAGATTATTGTATCCAGTACAAGATTATCATATCCGGTACAAGATTATCGTATCCGGTACAAGATTATCTTATCCGGTACAAGATCATCGTATCCGGTACAAGATTAATGTACCGGTACAAGATCATCGTATTCGGTACAAGGCATTTTAGAAACATTGTCTTTCCCAGAAAGTGAGATGAATGGTGTGAAAGAGAATTATGTGAACTGGAAGAAGGGAAAGTAGGTGCTGCCCAACATGGAAAATTAAACTCATCTAACACCTTCAAAAACAGCAATAAAACTAAACTAAGCCATCATATGGCTCACAGTAATAATTCATGACCATTCCTAAATTATTATAGGTGAAGACGCACAGAAAACCATGCACTTTCTATTGGTATTGATATGAATGTGAGAAAACAGTATCTATATATAGTATATTAATTATTATTAATTACTTAGATCACAAAAGAAGATCGTTATGCTGTTAATTGCATGCAATCGTTATAATATATGGAAAAACGAGTTTAATGAAGCATGCTGTCATTTTTTTAAAAATATACAAATTTTCTTTATCTTCATAAATTTACTGCTCCTAAAATTTACTATATTTGCTATAACAAATATCCTAAATACTCTTTTAAAAATTGATATTTATACCTGAAGCATACACTTAATATACCTATGTTACACATGCAGAAACCTGGTGCTATCTGATTGGAATTATCTGACATTTACTCTGGTTGCTTTTGGAAAATGCGTATTTCTATTGGTGTTTTTCACACAATTTTAGGCAACACATCCAAACTTTTTAAAGAGAAGCTAGAAAGGCTAAACTTTCAAATGATGTAAGAAAATGACCCAAAAAAAAAATGGTTTTTTTTTTATATTTTCCCCCAAATATGGGCAATTTGCGGATCCAGGAAATATTGAATTCAAAATGGCTGCCATTTTTCAAAAAAAAAGGATTTTTTTTAGTTAGTTATGAAGAGATCATTATTACCACTCATACCAAAAACCAAATTCATATCTCTTTATAGCCTATTTAAATCTGGTCTGCAAATTGCTGGTCTGCCTTTTACATATATATAAATTTGCGATATCTGAAGAGGCATTAACTTTTGAAACAAAAAAAATTTTGGATTTGTAATCCACCAATTATACACTATTATATGAAATGTCATTTGCACATTTCAATGACTCCCATAATTCCAATTTGTATGAATATTTCTGATTCTTAGGCGCATTTGCTCTTAATAATGAACCATGGAATTAAAATTCTGCATAGTAAAATTTATTTTACATACTTACTTAAATTAGTATTCACTCTTAACAAGAACAGATAATCGGATTTTATTTTCATTTTATTAACTTAAAATTTCCATGATGTTCAACCAAGCAAACAAAAGTTTCAATACCTTAATTCTTCTTTGATTTGTTATCTTCCAAAAGATCTGATGATTTTTTTAAACCACTCTTTGATATTTCACCTTTCTCATAATCTGAAATTTTATTCCAAGCAATTGAAATCACGCTACTCATTTGTGGTACCTAGAAAATAAAACAATCAAACTAGATAAATAAATCTAAAAAAGGTATTGACCACAAAATCATCCACTAAAATACAGCAAAAACATTTGTTTATAGTGCAAATACTCCTGGACACTTGATCAGTATCTCTATTTTAATACATTATAAAGCCTTGGTGAGAAATGATGGGAACTAACTGAATCGATTAGATGTTTCTTTACGTATCATTGTAGCTTATTTACTTTTATTAGTTCTACAAAAAAGTTACCATCTTCTACATAAAGGCTCTTATTTCATTCTCTGACAGGCATAGAATTATTATTTACAATATTTTCTTATAAAGAAATAGTAATTTTAAAAATCATGACAAGATATTGCCATTTCATGACAGGAAAACAAGTGCTGATGAAATCTCTCTAGTAATCTAATAAAAGAACTCCATAAGATTTCAGTTAAACTAACTTTTGTCAAATCAGAAAGAAAAACTCATTAAATTTTTTGATAAAATTACCTCATAATTCTGTGCAACATATATACCAAATACACCTCCAACAAACAAGCCACTCTAAGGAAAAAAATTATTTCTCAGAGAGTAAAACAAAAAATTTTGAAAAACAAAATTTTTTCAGATTGTATTAAAATGGTGCGTTAAACCCAGGAAACGAAAAGTTTGAAAAAATCACATCCCTAAAAAGTGGCTAAGGTTAACTGTAACGGATATACAGAAAGGTTAAAAAGTAAACAAATCATCGCATATGTTATCTGATGTTATCTGATGTTTTGGTATTTTTTTTTATTCAGGACAGTTAGTAGCTCATATCATGAATTTTTTAACACACTATTCCAAATGATCACAGTATAAAATAAGATTAAAAACTTTTTTTAGGTTTGTCATTTTTCACAACACCAGGTAAACAACCATAATTTTCTCCATATTGAGCTGAAACCAACAATGCTAGTTAACAAAATGGTTTTTGGCTCTTTGGTTAAACAAATTTTTATAGAAAAATGAAATATTAAAATGTTAACAGACACAAAATAGATAAAATAGTTAAAACTAAACATTCAAAATGATTTATATAATTTTACATGGTTGCTTTAGTCATTCACAAACTTTGTTCATTTAACCAGGTTAGTAATTTCTGTAGTTATATACCACTGAAATGCAATGAACAATAACAGTGATCATGTATAATTTTGTAAAAAAGAATTTTTTTTTCTTTTCAATTTTTTAGATCTTTTTTTTTAATGCTTTGACTGAAACATTCTCTTTATGCTTTTGTGTGTGATGTATAACAGGACCACAATAGTAATATTGTTTTGACAGAAAATTTTTGCGCCTATTCTTGCAAACATTTGTTTTTATCCCAATGTAAATTTGCATATGCAATTTCTTTTACCGATGTTACTTTTAGCAGCCAATTATTTAAAATGCTACGAGGAAGACCGCAAGCATCTAGAAATATTGTTCCACAGGTTGAAATTCTGAATCAACAGGCCATACAGAATGAAACATGGCAATTAGCGGAACTTGGGAGAGTACTAGTTGGTGATTTAAACAAACTACAGTGGCTTGCAAAGCGCAGACTTCACAATAATCTACAGTGTGTCCAGTGCAATGTTGCTTATTCACTCAACAGATATGCTGAGGGAATGGATCAATATCGAT
>JAUZNK010034827.1:0-18183 GCA_035046665.1 Euphysa ruthae
ATGTGTGTATTGTATGTATGTACGTACGCACGTACGGACGCACGCACGTACTTATGTATGTATGTATTTATGTACGTATGTATTTTTTTGTTTTCATTTTCTTTGTAAGAAATGGTTATACTTTCACTTCAGATAAAGTAACAAAAAAGTTTATTGATCGTTCATTTGGAAGCCTTTTACAACCAATTTGACAAGAAAACCCTCCTGATTTTAATTAGGTGTAAATTTCAGGACTATTACCTGGCAAAAACCGCATTTGCAGATAATAGCAAGTAACACAAATAATTAACATAATTAAATAATTTAACATAATTGAAACAAGATCTATGTATGTAGTCTAGAATGTTGACAATGTTCCTTCTCTATAACAAACTCTTAAAAATGACCTGGATTTAAACAAACTAACCAATTGTAATTAGCCATTAATTTTAGTTATTAATTATTAAGTAGCGAAATGCAAGTCAATGATTGGATCATTCAACATTCAATTGGATCATGATTTCAGAACATGTTTTAATATTTTAACGATTTTTATTGGTTGATTTTTAAAAATAATATTGTTTTTGATCGATGTTTTTAAACAATGGGCAAATCTGCAATAACAAATAATAAGAAAATCTTAAACACAAAATTTTGATACCAAATAAGTAGTGGAACGGCTCAGTTGGCAAGGTGTCGATCGGAGGGCCAAAAGGTTCAAGCTCGACTCCCTCATCTGGCGAAAATTTATTTTTTATGTTATCTTTGAGTTTTTGAGCAAAACTTATAACATAAGGAAATATTTGCTATATATTAAAAACTATTATATTTTAATATAGTATCATATATTAAAATGATATTTTAATACAGTATTATATATAAGACAGCTAAAAAGTACAGGAAAACTTTCTTTTATACAAGACTATTTATTGTAAATTGTGGAAGAAGTAGTTTTGAGAGAGAAACCCGAAAGGCACAGCTAGATTTAAAAAGCGAAGCATAACTCTCTCCTGGTGTGTGATGCCAGTTTACCGGCTAGTTTGGAATGTCTATGAAAATTGCAAACTCACAAAAAGACAACCATAACAAATCATTATGTCATAAAATAAACTCCATGTGTTCTTCAATAGACAAATCAGCTTCTGGGTCTTATCTACCAATTTTGATCCTAATTGTAACAAGATGTTTTTCATCCAATTTATGTTTCCCATATTAAACGCATGCATGCATGCATCATAAATAAACTTATGTTGTCAAATTGCTCTGTTATGATGTTTACCACTTAGAAATTTTTTTGTAGACCCTTCTGCAATCAGATTTGACTTAATAATGTCTTCACCAACTGGTTAAAATTGTATACCTACACCTAGAAACCTATTTTTTGTATTTCCAACTGATTTTGATGACCTTGGCATAAATCGCATGATCTATAACAACTACTATAGAGTTTAGGTTCAGTGCACCTTTTATAGATGTTGCTTTTGCAAGGATTTAATCTACAGTGTTCATTTGTGTAGTAGGGGAAAGTAACCACTGGTGTCTGTAAAAATTGTCAAACTATTTCATGCAAGTATATTAAATTCAGTCAAGTTACTTATTCATTGATTCAAATTTCCCAAATATTGTGCGATCACCCAAATAATATTTTTAGATAATGCTTCTTTCTTTTGTTACTTTAAAAAATAACGTTTGTTAAAAATACGATCAGATTGTGAGGAAATAATGCTTGCTGTTTTACTTGAAACTTGGGGGTCAAGGTATGTTTGGTTTAATGGATTGAGCTTCTGGCTATTTTTTACTGAACTTTCAATGGCCTTTGCTGAAGAAACTGATATTTTAAATGTGTGCAACCGTTTTTTTTAATTGGAGGACTTTGTTAGCTATCATCTCTCAAGACATATCATTGGGTAAAATAAATTAGACGCCCATCTTTGTTTAATATTAACTATGCTTGTAATTTTTCTTTTAAGATATTTTTTAATGCTTTTATTTACCTTAGCTCCCTTACCATTCATCAATGAAATAATGTCTGTTAAAAATGCAAAAACTTTTTCTGTATTATCTCTTTCCTGATATGTTGGAATGATATTTTATATACATCACCTTCTAATTTATCATAGATATGTTCTTCCTTGTTAGAAGCAACACAGTTTCTTTCAATAATTTTTTTCTTAATGTATTGTAGATAACAAACTTTATGATAGTGTACTTTAGCACCTAGGAAATTGTAATTCTTGCAGATATGCACATGATTTTTTTGTCTTTACATCTTTATGTATCCTGAACAGCACTTTGCTCCTTTATCGCACATTACTAATGGAAACAGAGATCTGATATTTTTTAACTTTGAGATATAACAGTTTTTAGGCAAAGTTATTTCTATTACCAAGTTATGACAAAATTTAGGATAGACCCCTGTCAAATGATTATGCTTGATTATAAAGGAAAGGGTGTGTCAAAAATTTAAAAAAAATATCATTACCTGAATTTATCCCTAACTAGCTCCTTAAATTGGATATGATAATTGCACTATGAAAATCTGAGTATTAGATAGTACAGAGTTATAACTCTTGTACTTTGTCTCGGGAAAGGAATTTCCGAATGTAACATAAAAATACATATATTATTTTAGCAGCATTGAGCAAAATTTGTATGATTATAGAGTAACCTAAGTTTCTTGTGAAATGAATAATACAATCTTCAGGGTAAGATATTTTATGCTTCTTTTTTTGAAGTTTCTATTATTTTCTTCACTAAATTTTATCATTTACATGTTTTAATGTTTTATGAATCCATTTCATCGACTGTACATACTTGTATTCATGCGTACAAGCAGACAAAGTATTGGCATCGTTACATGCTAGATTGTTTTGCTTAGTATAAGCCCACCCTTAAGACAGCCACTATTTAGTTGCCACCTTTGTCATAGACTTCAATTCGTATTTGTTTCATGCTGTCTAGATTATTTCAGAGTACACATCAGTGTCTAAATGTTACAATCGGAGTAATGGAGTTTGTAGATCATATCTGTTAGGTCCCATGTTCTGTATATAAATACTTTTATTTCATTTCATCTGCACCTCTCTTGTGTTCAGTGTTGTCAACTATAGCACCTGATTGCTACAATCAATCTTAGTTTGTCATATGGGCTTAAGAGTCAAATCAGCTAGTTGAAATATCATATATGCCAACCACCTTGTATTATCTTGCACTTCATATCTGTGCTACATTGTTATCTCCATCAGATATAATATTTAAGCTCTTATCAGTATCCCTATTTCATATTTTGTATTCACTTCAAATCATTTCAATGCATAGCACCAGGTTGGGATTATTTTGATTGGTTTTCACTGGAACAAGGTCCCTTTGGGCTTTCAAACTTATTTTAATATAAATATAATATAAAATAAATATATTCTAAATATCTTATCAGTTATATAAGTTATATTTAATTTGAATAATTTTGGTTTTAGTTTATTTTCAGAGTTATTTATTTATTAAATCTTTTTATGGACATACATACATCATTATGAAATATAAGCACCCTATTTTCTACATATTGATATATTGAGATATGATTTTGTAATGATCTCTCACAAAATAAACTATCAATTAAATAAATACAAACCAATTTGATTGTCTCATGGGAAGAATCAAACCTTTGCTGCTTAAAACAAAACATTAAATCATTGACCTTTTCAGTAATTATTTTGATCCATCAATACACGAGATAATCAATCCACAAGATCATCAGTTATAATTACAAGAAAAATTTTTATTATACTTATCAATTTTAGAATCGAGATTTAAAAATCTACCCTTAACTTAGAGTTTAGAAATTTAAAAACACCAAAAATCCCCTTTAACAAATCTTGTATAAAAGAATCTCTTACTTTTGCTGAAAGGAAAATTTATTACAACTTACCACCTATAAAAGATAATGACATTTTAGAATTACCAAATTATAGCTTTATTGGACTGATGAGTAAATTAACTGTTTCAGGGAATTTAATGTAAAATTTTACTGCTTTTTTAGTCAAACTTCCTATATCAGCGATTTGTTTTTTAATTTGATTTAGATATAATTTGTTACCTGCTTCAGTGGATTGAGTATTAGAGTAACATAATTGGTAGACACAAATCTTGCAAGTAATTCAACACTCTCTATACTCTTTTTTGATTTTGCTTCATGCAGTTTGTTTGTAATACCAGCTACATCTTTCTCTTCAGAAACAGTTCCAAACAACTCTTCTAATAATATCTAAAAACATGAAAAGACATCTATCTTAATATACAAACAAATTTACGGAACTTCCAAAAACCTGGGTTCAACATTTCATGCTCATAATATTTAAGAACATAAAAACACATCTATCTTAATACGCAGAAGAATTTACAGAACTTCCCAAAAAATAAAAGGTTCTCGCCAAACTGACACTTGTAAAGTAATGCTAAACATAAATTTTCTCATTGAAATAAACTTTAGGAGCTTAGTGAGTGATGTAGCAATGGTTACATTTCATGGATTCTTGACTGACAAGAAATTTATTCACTGAAATTATAAATTACAGAGCTCTAAAAATAGATCTAAAGTTTGTATTAAGAGGATGAAAACACTTGTGGCATGGTTAGTATTCAACTTTCAACTATAAATCAGAAAGTTCTAAAATATTATGTTTGAGACTGTAGTCTATTTATTCTTGTAAAAATCTTAAAATATTTGCTCTAAGAACATTTCCGAAACCTAAAAATTAACAGAAATAATATTTTTAAATGTTACAAAAAGTTTTAGCAGAATTGGAATAGAAGTTTTTGAGAAAAAATTCTTAAAAATGGAGCCTGGATCTCGAACCTAACAAATATGAATTGACTTAGGTTTAAGATAAAAAACTACTTACTATGTTTTACTAAAAATGACTGTCTTTCGGTTACTTAGGTCATATATTAAAAACAAAAGAAAAAAATAATACCTCCATAACAATTTGCACAGAAGCATCCAGATCTCCAACAGATAATAGAAGTGCCATACCCTCAAGTAAGGTATGTACTGTATACCCTAGCACATGCAGCTGGTATCCTTTCTGTAAAACGCTTTTCATCTCTTTGAATACTACAGATAAGTAAGAAGGACCCAGTGACAAACATACATTTAACAATGTATCACGTGCAACATCACGTACATCACGTGCTTGGCTACGTAAAGATTGAGAAATGCGCAGTAAAATTCTAAAAAAAAAAACAACACGCAAATTAAGCACATAGAAAATATTATTGTTAGCAACATTTATATAAAACAAAGGTTGAAGCGGTTCATATTATAAATTTTGGATATGATCCTGTTGAATTTTATGTTATCAGAAAGTTTAGACATAAATATGAATAAAATTATGGGTGGCAAACTTTATTACTGTGCACCCATAGCCGATAAGCAAAACCAGATCTAACTACATGTTAAAAAAAAGAGAAGAAAGGAAATCAAGCACTAGTGACTTATGGACCCCAGGAGAAGTAACAAGTCAAAACAATCGTAAATAATATTTTTTAACATTTTAAATAAAATTTAAATAGAATCAAAAAAACAATCCACAGAGAAAAAAAATCCAAAAATGCCATGATTACATCTTATGGCCTCATACAAAATTAAAAGAAAAAAATGTGGCTGACAGTTTTGGAATTGATGGGAATAAAAAACGTAAATGTATGAATTTATAGGACTCTGCATAGCTTTCTCTTAAAACTGTCTCTTTTAAAACTGGTGATGAAAGTGCCTTTTTGGGAACTTTAGTTTGAAATAAGGCAGGCCTCCCACAGACAAATAACCTCCAAAAAGCATTTTGTGGCTTGAAAGCAAGATAAAGCAGGAGTCTACCATGCCTTTTAGATTAAAGTTTGCTTGAAAATTACATACAGTATTTAGCTATTAAGTATATAGAATTATTATATACAACAAAAGATAAAAAAAAAAGTAGTAAAGATGAAATATTTCCTGAGCAATCTTTATTGCAATCTCCAATTAACTTGATAAATGCTATGAAACCAAAAATAATAATTAAAAATACAGTACATGATTTGCTTTTCAGAAAGAAAAAATGCACTTTAGCAGTACATGTTTATTAATTTTATATTTATAAATATTTATAATTATATATTTAAGATAACGGCAGAAAAATAATACATTAAAAAAAAGCAAAGAAAACATAACATGTAAGGTTCACCAATCCAATAAAAAAACATGAGAAAATCTAATGTTAAGTCCATCAATTACGAATCAAGATTGCTAAGTACTTCAGGCCCCGAATCAATTTAACGTAACATATGTATCATTGGCTCATGCGTTTGGAATGGAACAATACGTAACATATGTATCATTGGATCATGCGTTTGGAATGGAACAATACGTAACATATGTATCATTGGCTCATGCCTTTGGAATGGAACAACACATAACATATGTCTCATTGGCTCATGCGTTTGGAATGGAACAATACGTAACATATGTATCATTGGCTCATGCGTTTGGAATGGAACAATAAACTTCTTGAAATTGTATGCAATATACAATATTACAAATGGCATATTTATATCTAGCAACATGACGCTTAACTGTTGTAATGCCACTATTATCTATTTTAAAGGTTGATTTGCATAGCTTAGATATTGCTGAATAAATATAATTCTTCACAGCTTCTATCCAACTATACTCGGTTAACCATGAAGCAACTAAGAATTTTTATCTTTTTGTTTTTTTGTTCATTCTAAATTGTTAGAAATTTATTAAGATTAAAATGGAATTTTTAAGAAAACATACTCACATGTATATAAACTTCGTAATTTCAATTTAAGAAAAAGGATTAGTGTTGTCCATAATTTCATATTCCAATGTTATGCCAAACAAGGTCAAAAGAAAAAGAAAAGCAGGAAATAACATCACAAAACCATAAAACGCCTTCAATGTTTAATTTTTAACCCTACACAAGCAAACGATGATCTGCTTCAACTCTTTGTATTGTATTGATGTATAGAAACTGCTTGCACATTTCAATTCAGTGATTTTAATTTATTAAGTGATTATAATTCATACAATGCATAAATTACTCAATTACTTAAGTACCAGGCTTATACTTGCTGCGTTTTAAGGTCATCAAGGACCAATTGTTTATTTAAACAATTGGAAAATAATAACCTACAAAAAGCAGGATATTTTGTAAAAAAAAACAGGTTAAAGCAGGAAACATATACAAAAAAAGGATGAAGCAGGAAGCATATTCAAAAAAAGGATGAACCAGGATGCATATACAAAAAAACGATGAAGCAGAAAGCATATACAAAAAATGGATGAAGCAGGAAGCATATACAAAAAAAAGGCCAAAAAGCAGGACCTGTGGGAGTCCCGTAAGGTCATTTTAAGAAAATTTCTCTTGGAATGGTGGCTTTTTTAAGTGTTTACTGACCAAGCATTGCTACTGGTTAATCCAGAAAAAAAAATTATTTAATCATTTTTAGAAAAATCACCACAAAGCATAAAGCAAAGTGGAAAAGTAATGTTGAATTTATATGTTGGTTTCACCAGAGGTTTAAAATAAAATTCATTATTAGATCAGCTTAAAATTTTAGTGTATGTTCCATAACCTATTTAGTAAATAAAATCAATCAAAAAATACAGAAAGAAACACTATTTTGACACAGCAATTACCCAGGTAAGTGAATGTTGAGCATTTCTTTTGGAAGGAGTTGTAATAATTTGACAATGGCAAGAGAAACAGGTATCTTCATTATATCTTCTTCGTCTTCTTCTTTGTTAAAACTTTTTTTATGGTAATCAGCTACACGGGACTGAAATATTTAAAATTAAAATAACTTATTAGATTAAAAATTAATTTACATAACCCATTTCCTGCTATGCTCTTAATATTTCAGAGGTGAAAATATTTTGCATGCTATTTTATGCTGAAATCAAACTTTTATTAACTTGGTCATCTCATCCTATACATATTTATTCATGACACGTGATGAGTAAAATTAACCCTCAATGTCTAGTATATGAGAAGTGAGTGAGTATATTTTTAAATTAGAGAGATTATTGGTTTGATTTCTCTGTAAGAAAACTAAATTGATCTGTCATAACTTACTCAGGAAAATTAGTGATAATTACATATATTTATTCTTTTTTTAAAAAAAACTACAAATGAGTTTATGTACAATAAAAGAAATACTGTGAGCACTTATTTAGTGTACTGCTCGAGCCTGGAGGTTCTCCAGTTTTTAAACTCAAAAACACGGAACCAAACCAACGTCACCTTTAACTCAAAGAAATCCTCAATAAAGATTATATGTTTTTTGCAAATGAAACCTTGACACGAAAATTTTTTATGATATGATGTTATATCGTAATTAATCTATTACAGTTTGTACCTTTTTCTTAAGAAATCTTTGTAACTGAGGAAGAAAACTGAAAGTGATTGTTTTGATTATATTGTCTTGTTTACTCTGAAGCTTTTTATCATCAACATTCTTCACAGCATCTTTGTTTCCAACTTTCTCAAGAGATTCAACAATGTCAAAGTGGAAATTATTCATTATGGAAATAACAACTCTAAAGAAAACATAAGTTCTAGCAAATTAAACAAAGCAAACTCATTAGAAATTAGTAAAATCATTAAAAGTAAAAACTGAGAGGCTTGAAAATTCCAGGTGATTCCAATTAATTCTAGGTGATTTTCTTTGAAAAAATATCAAATTTTCCCAAATTACCAGGAAGAATCATCATTTATAATTGCATACTACAAAATTTCCTCAAAAGTCGCTTTTAAAACCAAAAGATATTAATAAAATATTAATTTGATGGAATGTTTGTTTATACTGACATGTTTAGCACACCTAGTAAAGGAAAATCTCTAAAATTTGACACTAATTTTTTCTCTTGCAAATGGTGCTTTTATAATAAATCAATGGAAAGATAATTTAATTCTGATTCATAAAAATATAAAAGCATTGGTCTGAAAACCTACAGAAATACCAATGATTCTTTTCAGGTTGCCAACATGTTTTTTACGAATAATTAATACAGTTGTTTGTATTTGATTCATACTTCGTGTATTGGAATGATTCGCATGTTACTCATTTTCTACTCACTCTACTGAATTAGCTTTAAAGCTGTTGTAAACAAAATACTTTCATTTTGTTGTAGAAAAAATTTATAAACAGAGTATTTATGGATTCATAATCTGATACCTTCTTTTACAAATCGCTTTACTGTATGGTTACGAAGCTTTGCTGTTGGATGTACGGTTACGAAGAGCAGTGAGATTTTTTTTTATAATGTAATGTAATTTTTATTTCACGTCTTAGTCTCGATTTGTTTTGGAAGCAAATTTTAGAATCTTAATTCTATTATTTTTAACCCTTTAAATAAATTTTTTTGATAAAATATATAAGAAATCTGCCCTGGCAGAGTCCGACCAGAAAAGCATTAAAGGAAATGATTTTACGTGTTATTATAAAGCTTTTTCATTGGAAATTACTTATTACTTATCTGGAGGAATATGGATGGTTTAAAAAGGACTACCATATATACAAACCCATAATTAATACAAATATACCAGCTCTCGAATCTGTTATCGAATTAAGCCTTTATAAATGTAAAACTGGGTGTGTCATTCACCAATGCAGTTGTTTGAAAAAAAAAGTGTGATATTGTAACCAATGGGGATATAGATTCTGAGACAGAACTGAAGAAGAATTAAGCTTGTTCGAGTAGACAGTTATTATTTATTTTGATAAGCCTGTGTCTAAAGTAATTAAATTATTTATTTTGATAAATTATTTTGAAAAATTTTTTAATCTTTATGAGTTTAACCTTTCATAAAATATCTAATATACATCTTGTATAATATATATCTCGTTTGGGCACGCCCGCCCCGTTCCCAAATTCAGTCTGTAAAGTAACTAAACAATAAAAATAATTTTTTTTAGTATATCTGTTAACATAAAAATTTTCCATCAATTACTTAGCAACAGCAGAAAAGTTTTCAAATGTGTGTTATTTATGGAATGCATCAAAATGGGTTGGTCTGTATTTTACTGACCAGGCCATATCTTCTGTATTTTGGTGAAAAACATCTTAGATTTTTTCAAAATATGTATTAAAGTTAGAATTTTTATTTAACAAAATAGTTTTATTTTCCTACCTTTGAAAGCGATCTTACAGACTTGAGTGTGTATTTTGATTCTGGTCTGTAAAATATACATATTCTGAAAAAGAAATTGGACACTATGCTCAAATATTTCTAAATATACCAAAGTTTCCAAAAAAATATGGTTTATGCTTCTAACCAAAAATTCCAACCGAATTACAATTCCTCCCTCAAAATAAATACAATCACTCCGTATAAAACATTATAAGTTGATGATCCTTCAGTAAGGATATAATTCTAATTAAACCCAAAAACTAAATGGTTAATGCGAAAATAACAAATGTTCCATATTGTTAGTAGAACAGTACATGATTGCACAAGTCTTGAGCCAGAAGAACAGAAAGTTGGTTCGTTTGGTGGTTTTCAGTCAATTAAAAAAAAATCCTGTCTTAAAAAGCAAGTCATACTTTCTTACCTTTCCTAAGCCACCACATAAATCCGTTATACATGACTTTATACATGAAGTAATGATGAGAATGAATAGTTATGGGATAGAAAGGTATATCTTTTGTTCAACTGATTGGTGATCAACCTATCTATACACTTACTGACACTGACAGTATTTGACCAAAAAGTGATACCCACATTTGGTCTGTTTCAGACACAATGTTTATTCATTACTGCCATTAACAAGCTATTTTATAGATCTTGTTATCAGATGCTATTGTCTCTACCAAAATTATTGCTGACAAATCAGTAGATCAATTCATGAGAAGAAAACACTATTGAAGAATAGTGAGAACATCACAGTTAACACATGAAACTCTTCAGCGTTGCATCATACACCATGGAGTCATGCAAGGTGTTCAAATTCCAGAAAGCCTAAAGCATGCCACTGAAATAATAAAAAATCCTGATAAAAACACTACGATGTTCAAACGGCAATACAAAAACTCTGTGACAGTACCGATTTCAGAAAATGTATGGAACAGGTTCATGCAATTTTTGAAGCTTATAACTCATCAAGGCTAATTATTGGCTAAGCTTTATAGAGATGGTTGAAATCCTTGTAATGAGGACCTACTCGTTAAAGACACAGAATTGAGACAAATTTAAGGAGTTAATTTGTTTAATGATCCCATGGATGCAAATATACGACAATATCCACTACGAAAAACGGCTAATAGAGTTTTGCTAGATATACGAAACCAGCTTTACCTGAATCATTTCACCGAATGATTTAACGTGTGATCTTAAAAGAAATTGTTGTTAGAGACTCAGTTGATACAAATGATGAAGATTTGTCTGCGAGCAGCGAAAGCAAAGATGATAATGAAGTTTTTAATGAATACTGAGGACATTAAGACACATCAAGGGTTTTCTTTTTTCAACTTTAGTTAGATTTGGGATTCTACTTATTTTTGTTTTTACTTCCTTTTACATAATCAAGGCAATGGGTAACATAATGCTTTTGCTTTGTTTTTATAAAAATCTGGCAAGGACATTTAAAGGGAGCTAATTAATAAAAAACACAAAAGATTCAATTTAAATCCAATTTCAGTGAAAACTCCAACCAAAATCACTCTTGGATCATTGCTATTAACATTTTATCAACTTTAAGGGGGATAGCAGAAATTTATTATTTTTCATCTAAAAAATATTAAAGCAATAAATTAATTTTGAAGTATTTTTTTATTTGCTGAATAATTTATATAGCTGGGTTTTTGAAATTATACATCAAATAATTGTACTATTAATTAAAATTGAGCCATAGAATAGAAATCCTTTTATTATTTTACCCATTGATTTAAGAAATTTTACCGTAAAAACAGTTGATTTTCAGCCAATAACCTTGACATAAATTTTGATGGTGTTTTTCTTTCCTATGAGAAAATGTAATTTTTTAGAGTTTTCATTCCTTACTTTTTAATGACTGAAGATCAGTCACACTATCAGAAATGAACCATTGATATCTCAATTTCTGTAGGTTTTCTGAATCAGAATTAAATTATCTTTCCATTGATATATTATATGAGCACATTTTTAGGAGAAAAAATTAGACCCAAATTTTACCCAATTACCACTGAATATATTTGCCCAACCTTAAAAAAAATTAACCCTACTAATTTTACTCTAAATTAGTTCTACCCACCAAATCCGGTCTAAAACCTTAATCTGCTAATGGTGGTCATGGACTCATAGGTATTTTCCTCTACTATTAGTTAAACTAGATACGATGTAAAGTCAAAAAAAACATTTTGGAAAAGCGCCCATACACAAAAAATACATGACAGAAAATATTTAAGAAAAGCCATGCATGTAAAAATGATGAAAGCAAGTTCATACTGTGACAAAAATTATAAAAGAAACGCATAATGTCCACATAAAAATAGTGAAAATGATTTATTGGTATACCAATAAATTATTATAATTTCTCAGCACTATTGAATATTTAGCCCAGGGAAGGTTTCTTTTGTTATACAACCAACCGTGGCTATGGTTTCACTTAGCATGTTGTGATCTTTGGTTGTCTACAAATTAATTTATGCTAGTGGGAAAAAAAATTTAAGCAAACCATGTTATTGTGGATACATCTACAGAGGTGAATTGAATCTGCTGTCCGAATGGAAGGTTTATAAAGTGACCTGTCCAGCCTTACCATCACATTTTAAAATAAAGAATAGTCAAATTCTACTTTAAGACACCAAGGATATACGGTACTTAAAATGTGATTTATGCAGTGTTATACCTAGTCATAGTTTTTTGACTTCTTTTCTCAGTTCTTAAAAGTTTTAAATAATTTCTCAGCACCATTGAATATTTAGCCCAAGGAAGGTTTTTTGTTATACATCCAATCGTGGCTATGGCTTCACTTAGCAAGTTATGATCTTTTGTTGTAGAAAGACTTTCAAAAATAACATGTGAGATCAGCGGAAGGATGAATGAGAATAAATTGTTAGCAGATAGCTTTCCTTGGTCACACAGCTTAGATATTTGACGAATTGCTTTAACACGTCGATGAACCTAACAAATAGAAACAATTAAAAATTCAGTTTGGAAAAAAACACAATAACTGCAACCAAAACAACAAAATATTATTTACATTTTCATGTTATTGGTTATAGTTGATTATTAACATTTAAATTAATTTTTTCAAGTAACCAAGAAAATAATATTTTCTTGTTTACTTGCCATATTATGGTAAATAGACTCCATGTAAGTTTTCTAATGTTCAAAATGACAGGATATGAATTTCACTAGCCATATTTTATTATAAGTTTCAGGAATTTGATTTTTCAAATAAATTTATACAATTTGGCAAAATGCTCAAAAAAGTTCAAAAGATATCTCCTACGGTCCTCAACAACCACGCAAAATCTGAAGTATCATGGGCAGTTTTACGGAAAACTTTAAAATTTCAACTGAACCTATTTTAAGTTTAAAACCATTTATTTGGACCCATTTTTTTAGAAAATAGCAATAACTAGTTCCAGAGGAGAGTGACCAAAAGAAAGGGTAAATCCAGAGATAATATCCAGTCTTTTTTAAAAAGTTATTTTAACTAAAAATAACTACCAAGATTAGAATACTTTTATTGAAGTCCCTAAAAGTAGTCTAAACAAAGTAATGGCAAGATTCAATCACTGCAGCAAAAAAATATTTGATGATATATTTTACGTGGTGGGCACTTTGTTTTGTTTTACTTTGAATTTTAAGTCACAAACATTCAAGAAATGCCATCTCAATTCAAAATTCGATAAATACAGTACTCCTAAGTCATAGTTCGGTTTTTTCATAAGCCTTTAAGTTTTGGATTTTCACGCCCGTTTGCTGTTTGTTGTTATACTATTCTTAAAATAGTTATTTATACCCATTTCAAAAAAGAGTATATACCGTGCAGGAATTTAGGTATAATGACAAAAGATGAATTATATAGCTATTTTTCTATACCAAGGAGTACTTTGGAGGCCCACATATGAAATGTATTACACCTTGAACCCATTGTTTGCAGTGTTGCATTAAGTGGCCATTATCGATAAGTTTATTTATTTTGTTGACACCCGGAAACATATTCTTTATTATCCAAAATTAGTTTGATAGACATTCTAAAACACTGCAGGGCATAATGACCAGCGTCATAGATGTCACGCCGGTCAAATTTTCCGATTTTCAATTTCATTCTTCAAATATAATTCTGTCAATAGAAATTTATTTCAAAGCAGCAGAAGCCACTGTAATTTTTATACAAATATATCGTTAATTAAACGATTAAAACATTTACGTTTTCTTAAAATATTTTACGTTAAAAATTCTTTTTTGCTTTCAGTTCTTTTAGCTTTCAGTTCTTTTTGCTGTTTTTGCAGACAGAATCTTGTTTTTAATACGCATGCATTTTTTAACAGCCTATTAATATGAAGAATATGAAGATAAAGAATATTTAATTAATATTTGTTTATTTGATTTGTTTCTTTGTTTATATTCATTAAATTTAAATTTTTTTCATAACGTTAAAAAAAACATACAAAGTGAGTGCAGATTTGTTTACAGTTTTAACTTGATTATTTTGATTAAGATTATTTGCATATTTATGCAATATATACATAGACAGTTGACTGGTTTAACTTTCTAACAAAAAGAGAGTGAGTGCAGACGTTTTCCTATTTGTTTGTTTACAGTTGGAAGTTTTAATTAAAAATTTGTCATCATCAGCATTATCTTTGATGTGTGTTTTTTTTTTATGTCGTCTGTGGCCCACAAAAAAAATGTTAGCCTTTACAAAACCCAACCTTATTTTCTTCTTCGCCATCCACCATCTTTCTTCCTTCGAAAGCACACACTTGATAGATAAAACAACTACATAAAATACAGGAGTATTTTGTATCGTGTGGACAACTGAAACATGGTCAATTCATTTTTGTAAATCTTTTAATGTTGATCGAGTTTGTAATATAAAATTTTAACACTCTATTCTTCTTATTTGATTCGGAAAGGATATGAAATTATGAAATTATTTATATAAACAGATTTAATGCAGAAAAAAATTTGAGTGAATGTGCAAACATTTCAATAGCTAGATACTCACCATGAGTTTTGAAAATAATATGACAATTACAACACTGGTTTTATGCTGCAAGATAATTTTTTATTTTTGTTTTTTTTGCTTTTGATTTTTTACACAAAGTCAAATAGAAGTGTATAGTTTTTAACATGATGGTCATTGTGACTGTCGCAAAAAATTTTTCCCCTGACATAGTATTTTTAGCACCGGCGGGCCATGATCACAGCTACAAAGTTGAAAAAAATGATTGTATAGCTTTTTTACGAAGAAAAAACATATACATTGGAATAATATAAGATATTATATACAATGTCAGCTTGCATTAATGATGGTACTAAAGATGTATTGAGAGCCGGGAAGCAAAGTAATAGATGATTACAATAAAAATATGGGAAAATATGGGAGGCATATAAGAGTGACCAAATGCTGACATTGTACGAAGCAGAGAGGAAAAGGGTGAAAAAGTGGGACATGAAAGCATTTGCTCATTTGATCAGCCCAGCACTCCTCAATGCTCACATAGTTTGTAACAAGATGGGAGGAATGTATCAGCATAGCAATTTAAAATACAAATAATAAATGCTCAGAGAAGGTTCGTTGTTTGTGCCAAACACAACTTACGAAAATATTCTAGATATGAATGCGTTGATTGTGATGCTGGACTTTGTCCAATTCAATGCTTTGCTAATAATCACACAAAGAGTGGAAATTGATGCCTTCTTTATTATTATACGTATATTTTTTTCTTTTTTCTTTACTTTTATTTGCTATACTTTTACTTATTTTTAATATCCTTAGAAATTCTTTTCTTCAAGTTTAAAATCGATTACGAGAACTAAACTTTATTCTCATTTCACGTTTTCTTTTACAATTTTATCTCAAAAGCTGTCTATAGCGTTTCATTCCCTTAATTATTTATTTTTTAAGAAATTTTTATTTTAAGTGCTACACACAATATTTCACAATATTTTATTAATATTATTATTATATTATATTATATTATTATTATATTATTATTATTAATATTATTATTGAAAAGAAAAAAAAAGCACAAAAACCACAATTGGACCCCAAGCTTTGATAGTCTCTTGAAGATTCTTATTGGTTTTACCACCAACAAAAATATGCCTGTTGTGTTCATATTTATTGTAGCTTGAGTTTATTTAGGGATTATTTTATAGAACAAACAGTATTTTTATTTTTTGTAAATATTTTAAATTAAGTAGGTTGGAAAAAGAAAAGATTTTAAAAATGCACATACACTGTTTTTTGGAAAAATAGAAAAATAAAACTAAAAAAAAAAAAAAAAAAATTGAGAAAAAAAAATCATGAAAAAAATTTTTTTTTAAATATTTATTTTAATATATGATTAATAAATACTGTAAATAAATAAATATAAATATGTTGCAAGAACAAACACAAGTTTTTCTCCTGTGTTACTATTTCTATATGCCAGTCCAGCATGGGTCCTCCCCCTTTCACAGTGAATAAGTAGTTATATATCAGACCCTAGGTCTACACTTTGATTTAGTGACTGGTTCATATGGAAACGAGTAATTTATGGCATAATAAGAGATGGTTACTGTGATATTATCGCTACTTTAATATGTCAGGTCACAATTGTGGTCAGGATGTAAACTGCTTAAAAAACGGATCCAGAAATTAAATCAAAAACAACTTGAAATCTACAACAAAGCACAAGTAATACTCGACTAATTACACAGATTTGGTAAATCTCTCAAGTAATTAAAATTTAAAGTATCAAGATAAATATTTTTTAAAAAATTAATATTATGTAAAATATTTTTAAAAAAAATTATATAACAAATGTTTAAGATATTGCAAAATAAAGTTTGTGTTACATGCATATTTTCCCTAATTCAGAGAGCTGGTAGTGTTATGGTTTAGTATCATGGCAACACAATTCCACAAACTTCATTCTGACGGTAATTTATCAATTGTTTTTCCTCAATTTGATAACTCTTGAAAAAAAAATTTTCAGTAACAAAAACTTAGTAAACAAAACTGCTTTCTGCAATGATGAAACCCCCAGAAACTATTTTATATAAGAAAAGATGATAGCATAATAATAAGAAAACAACAATGCTGTCGATACCACTTTAACCGTAATAAAAATTTTACCAAGAATATTGAAGTCCCTGAAATTTAGAAGTATTAGAAGTTAAAATTTTAGTGATCATACATGAATTCAGTACTAAGATACAGGAATATTTCACAGGTGGTTATAGGGACCCTAAGTAACGCGGGACGTGGAAGTAATATTTAAAAACATAATTTTCAGGCCTGGAATTACAAATTACATTTATAGGCAGATGTAATTTTATTATTGTTTAAAATTTTATTGTAACATAATTCTGATATCCAATTATATATCTATATCAAATTACCTGTATATGTCTCATATTTTCGAAGAAACAAGTCTCAGCATCATCAGAAGACAGTAATTTTAAGTCTGTAAAACATGGGCTATCAAATATTCTCACGAGCAGTGATAAGATGCCCAAATATTCCGATCTCACGACCTGAAAATAAAACAAAGCTGGTATTAAACTTCTTACATGTTGGTTTTATTATTTATTATTAATTATATTTATTGTTTTGATTTTGACTATTTATGTTGAAAATTACTATAAATATTCTACAATTTCGAACCGTTTTGTGAAATGAAGGGGCTACAAACACTTTTGTAATGTAATGGCCCTTTCAAAAATTTCATTTGTTTTCAATCAATTACATAATGCATATCAAGTTAAAAAATAAAAATTTATGTAAAATGTAACAATGGCCTTAAAGATTTTCTGCTTGAGTAAGGAAATATTTCTTTTACCAAATAAATATTTTTGGTTTCATTTGGCTGTGATTTCTTCAGTCTAAACCCTTTTTTAATTTTTCTATTTTGTTTGCTGATTCATAATACAAATCAATCACAAAAAAAAAAAAAAAAAAAAAAAAAAAAAAAAAAAAAAAAAAAAAAAAAAAAAAAAAAATATT
>JAUZNK010034838.1:0-18183 GCA_035046665.1 Euphysa ruthae
TATATATTTTTTTGTTATTTATGACTGATAATTTGTTGGATTCCTCTTGTAATATGGTTGATTGAATGTAGATGAAAATAAATTTTCACTATTTGTTTCTGATTTAATCTCTATTTATTATAGGCCTTACCTCCAGCACATGAGTTGCAAAATCTTGTTTATGAGCAATGGTTACTGGCAGATCTTAATGAAATTTCTGAGCCGTCACTACCAAATTCGCTAGTTAACAAAGAATCTGCATTTCAATTAAATGGAAAATTCGCTTTGCAAGTAATTATGATATATTTTCAGCGCTAGAAATAACTATAAAAAAATTCTGAAGGTAAATTTGGTTGTCGGCAGCAAGTTGCTGGTTGTCAAATATAGCTGGTCAAGTTCATGTCACTCAATTTCACTGTTGAATATTTAGAAGTCTGTTTATAACATGATTGAGCCGTATTTTATGGGATGTCCAGTAAAAACAACCAACTGTTATGAATTCTCCTGTCTCCATTTTTTCTACCCTCCTTATGATTTGCTTTTTCTTAGAAACCATTCAATAGTTTCTCCTGAATTTGTCCTTATGCCATAATGGATAAAGAATTAATAGTTTTAGATTTTTGGATAATTTTTCATTCTACGATACTGAGCTTGAATATCTCAAAATATGGTCATTTTTTTGAATGTATTTTTTCAGATTTTCTCTAAATCCTTTTATTTTTTTTTTTTTTTAGATTTTCCATAAATTTGGGGGACTATAGGGTCATCTTTTGAAAACCCTTTTTTAGGCCTGGGACCATATGTGATCATTTTTCACCAAAAAATGTAGATGTTGGAAAACTTTTTGTCTTTTTGTTGACTGTTTTGAAAATTTTGTCAAGTATAAAGCGCTGGTCCAAAAAGGGGTAAATTTTACAATTAAAAATGATTTATTTTTTTTATTTTGCAGATATTTATATCTTTTCAATACTAAATTATTTTTAAGAGTTAGTCTCTTAGATCTTGTTTAAGCATATTTTTGATTAATTTTTTTATGCTATTTCGGAAGTACTTAGCTATTTTTAGAGACTAAAAAGATTTTATTTATTAATCATTTCAACACTATCTGTTTGAAAATAAAATAAAACTTGGAGAGTATGTGCAAGCTTTTGTAATGACCAAAAAAAGCAGGAAAAGATAACAAAAGTCATTTTTTTTAGTGGTTAAACTGTCTGCCATTAATGTAGTTTTGGTGGTTATTGTTATTTCAAGGACTGGTAGTCCAGTGAAAAAGTATGCCTGCCAGTTTAGGCTGTATAATTTTCTCATATACATAATCTAATAAATTTTTTATTGAGACTGAGTAAAACTATGACTAAGTAATATTATTTATTGTTTCATAAGGGTATTCTTTAATTAAAGCCTTTACTAAATTCTCATACTTTGTATAAAATCAAGTTCGGCAAATTTTCAATTCTCATCACCTCAAATCTTAATACACTAATAAAATATTTTGGTAGGTATTAGATATGATGTAACCATATTATTAAGGTAAGAGTAAAACTTTTGTCCCCAAAAGCCGTTAGATATATGACTGGAAGAGTAAGATATCAGAGTTTCACACTATCTCAAAATCGAAATAAAATGATCAGAAAATTTGCAGTATCCTCCAATTTTGAAGATATTATCAGAAAATACTTTTCAGTACAATATTTCCTTAATAAATACAAACCTCTGAATTTAGGTCACTATTCTGCAGTGCGTCTGCACAATAAAGTGCAACCATCTTGGAATGGCATATAACGATCAGCACAAGCGAGAAAAGCTTATATTTTAACAACAAAGGTTTTATCGAGCTCTCTGAAGTTATTAATTAAAAACACTAAGAAAATTCTTACTAAAGTAATGGATGACTTCTCAATAAAGTTGCAGATTGCTAATGATAATAAATAGGTTTTTATTAAATATGATAATCACAATACATAGTATTGTCAGTAATTTAAAATTTTTAATTAAATTACCAACTGCGTCACTTTTAAACTACAAACAACTGTTTTTTTTTTCGTTTTTTTTTTTAGACATTTAATATCCTTTAATACTGAATAGTTTCATTATGTATAACAGTGAAATTCAAGAGGTTTGATTTGATAATAATGGATGCGAAGAGCCTCCTATCCATTGGAAATTCGCTATTAAAAAGAAATGTCTCTGTTTATTATTAACAACATACAAAAATGATGAATTTTATGTTTTTACTGCAACAAGCAAAAAAAATAAGCAAAATCACACAAAAAAATAATTTAAATAGTGTAAGAAAATTTTGTGAGAAATTGCACGACTAAGAGTCTAATGATTTAATTCATGCTCGTGATAATGTATTTCTCGCTGAGATAAGCAATAAACGAAAAGAGAAACTATCATGCTAAAGATTGGAAAAAAAAAAAAAAAAAAAACATGATTTGGTTTTCATTCATAATTATGAGCATAGATAAATAAATTTTTGCTCTTCAACAGCTTATTATGAGGGTCATCCATTCATAATGGTCAGGAAATGAAACAAAACCAAATCACTACACACCTCCATAAATAAACTTTTTGACAAAGCATATTTGGGTAAAATGTTTTTTTATACTTTGCCGGATATGCTAGAAGATAATAGATTATAATAAAAAAGAATTTTGAAAAATAATCTTTTTTTTTGAATAGATGAACTTTGTAGTTGACATTGGTTGTTCTGCATATTCACAATTACAAAAAGTTAAAGGTGAAGAAATCCCAGATGATGTTGAAGACAACAATGATCTTAAAGAATTTTTTGGTAAAGGTATGAAGAACAAAGAAACTACAACTAATAAGGTATAAGTTAATTGTATTTCGTACTTTTTTATTATTAGGCTTGAATTAAAAAGTTTGTAAATTTGCCTCTTCTTGAAATTTTAGTTACAATAAAATCTATACAAGCAATTTACCTAGGTGGTTGAAACATTGTTGAAATTAAGTTTTGCAGCTGACCCGAAACGTGAAACAATGGCATTTTGTGTGATATATCCAAGAAAGTGCCTTCATTAATTTTAGCTTGGTGTGAATTAGAACCAGATGGATCAGCATAATATGCTATCCATTTATTTTGGGCACGACTAGCTGTTTCTAAAAGTGATTTTATCACCCTCCTTTTTTTCTTCTGGTTATCTTGAATTTACATGAAAATGGCCAATACCATTTATCGGTTGTCTGCCATGATTGTGTTGGCTCATAATTTCTCTTTTTTATCAATCTTCATTTATGTTTTGACTTTAACGTTATTTATTTTATGTTTAAATTGCATTATTTGTCATTTGGCTCATTTGGGAATACACCAAAAACGTAAATTTGGCCACAAGGATTTATACAAAGGAATTCTTCAGTTAAAATTTACTCAATTATGTTGTTTTGGTAATACTAATTTTGGAAACAAAGATTTAAAGTGAAGTATTTTAGTTAATATCTTGCATAGAGTGTGATCCCATACAAACATTTGATCAAACATTTTCAATCGCCTGACAACATTTTCAAAATTAAACCAATATTTCATAGTTTTGTTGAGGTTTGTTTGAGTTCTGTTTTAGGCCTAATTTTCTGATAGTTTGAACCTTGATAATTTCACAAAATTTGGTCTATGAACTTTTTCCAAATTTTCTATAAACTTTAGTGATGGTAGAAAACACCTTTTGAGTCGTATACCAAAAATTCTTGCTACCTGCCTCCCATTTTAGTGACCCGTTTAGTTAGATATAAATAGATATAGGGAGTTTTATCTAGTGTGGCCGAGCAGTTAAACAGTGGTCTAGCTAAACAGAAACTGTAGTTTCAAATCCCAATCGAGAACTATGAAAATTCTAGGGACACTTTGTGGTCTATATCTTTGTCTTTTTTTGAGCTTTGAAAAAATTTTTCTCATTATTTTAATGGCTCTTTTCCTAGCTAATGAAGCTGAGTCTACAAATTCCTTTTTGATCTTTTATAAAGTTCCAATTTCATTGAAGAATTGATCAAATTAATTTAGTTTCTTGGCAAAAACTCTGGTTGATTCGAAACTAAAACTTCTATTAAGCCAATTTACCTTATTTTTGGGTTTTTGTGATTTCTCATAATAACATGGTAGGCTGGTACCAAATCGAGGCAATTTAAATAACCTTAATAATTTCAATTTTTTTTTGGTAGAATAGTTTTATTTTTTTTGTTCATAAAGGTTTAACATGAAGTTACATTACAAAATTATATTTTGGCTGATATGTTATTAATGGTTGAATACATTATTTGGCTGGTTGCAAATTCTTATTTTAAAATATGTATTTTTATGTGGAACAAGTGTCTTCAAGGAATATAAAAACATTAAATTGACGTCTGTGTGTTCTTCCCAGCATTTTATAATGGTATAGCAGCCCCCTGCTTCTGTACTTCACTTCTATCCAGCTTTCTTCACTTCCCTCCTACTCCCTTTCTTCCCTTCCCTCCCCCTTTTCTTTCCTGCCCCCTTTCCTTTCCTGGGGAAGGCCACCATAGTTGGCTGAGCAGAGAAATTTTTGCATACCTCTAGATCGCCTCTGGAGGTAACATTCACTGCAATTATTTTATTGTTATTCGCAAGTAGTAGCAGCTTATGTTACCATATTAGAACAATGTTTTTATTGATAATTGGAATATTTTGCAGAATGAAATCAATCGCATTTATTAACAGTCTTATGTGTAAAAGATAATGTTTATTTTATTGACAGGAAAACATAGATTTCTGAATATTGCATTTTACTTCCCTTTAATAACAGATTTTTTTTACTTCATTGTTAACAAAAATTCACCAAAAAATGCGATGTAAACAATTTATTATAAACAAACAACTTCTTTAAGTAGCGTTCTTACATATAATATAATAACTTTTTATATTTGTGGTTTTAGCTGCCTGTTGTCGTAACCTTGGATACGCATTAAATTGGGTAATTATAAAGCTAGGCTCAAGCTAAGCGGTTAGGGTGTCAATAATCATTTAGTTATTTATTCAAATAATTTAACCTCTTCCTTTTTATACTTGTGTTTATGTGAGTTGCTCTTTTTCCACACAATTTTGTTGTTTTGATGCAAATAAGGCTAAAATATAATTAAATTTATTCTAGCGTTTTTACTGAAGAAAAAGCTGTTTTGATTTTTTAACAACATATAAATTATTCTTTAATTAAGTAAATTAAACACACTTTTATCATATCCTTACAGTGCAGTAAGTGAAAAAATATGCATCTCAATAACATAAAAATATAGGTATAATCAACAAATAAAAATTTAAAGTAAACTTTCAGTAAATTTTGTTAATTTATTTATATTTCTGGTTATTGATTTTTCTGTTCACGTCACAAGGATTTGTCAAAGCTATATAAAAAATTCCTTACAATTATAATTATAAGGACTTGAAAAAAAAATTTAAAAACAGTACACGTATATCATAATAGTTAGAAGTAGTAAGAAATTTACAAAAAGTGGAACTGTATGCACTAGGTGTGTTTTCACACTCTCATCATAAATAATCTTATTATTTACTGATGTTCGAATTGATACGCAAACTAGCGAGAGTGTGTATTATTATAAGAAATGTGATATACGCAGATTATCTTTAAAATAACTATTTCATAATATCCATCATGTTATGCATTTGAGAAATCAAACAGATAATCCTAAAATTATGATTCTCGTTTTAGAGTGCAGCAGCTGTGATAGAGAAAAAAAAATCTTAAGCGATTGTTTACAGAAGGGTAAATTGCCCCATATGAGAAGCATAATGCTAGCATCAACAACACGGCTGTAATTTTTCTGATATATAGACTAATGGATAATTTTATCTTGTAAGAATATCTAAAATTAACATAATGATAGTCTGGTCTAGTGTAGCAGAAGTTAACGCAGCATAGTGATAACACTGGTCATAATAATCATGCATTTAAAATATAAACAAGCAATATTCTCATAAAAGAAAGCTCAGCTTTTATAGTTTGAAATTTGTATATCATATCCCATTCTAAGTGTAAGACTACTAAAGAAAGAGTGAGATGTTTTAACCATTAAAGAAAAAAAAATTATTTTTACAGTGGAAGGAGGTTTCTTCACAAATGTACCTGTTTGAACTTACGGACGGTAAGCACATTGTTGAAGCCATAGAATATCGTTCATTTAAAGTCATAAATAAAGATCTCTTACAACCTGGAGCAAAGGTCAGTAGTTTGATAACTATATACAAATTGTACTTGTAGAAGTTATGTGATGGTAATTTTATCTCACATATCTGTTATCATCCTGATTTTTCAGATTCGACCAAACATTTTATACCTTGTAGTTTTCAAAAATTTATCGTAATTTTGTATTAAAAACTACATGTCAAAAGATGATTGGCACTTTGACAGGCCATTAAATTCATTATTCTCTCCCGAAGAACAAATCAACTTGTTTATATTTTACATATTTTGGTAAAAATAAATTATAAGGCAGCATTGTTTAGGTAAATCTATTTTTTATGCACACCCTGTTTTCTAAGCCAACAAGAAGAACATTCAATTGTTATTTTTAGTGTTTGTCTGGAAATATGGTATTATTACAAAAAAACAAACAAGGATAATGGTATTTGAAATAATGAGATGTGATGACCCTGTTTATAATATAAATAATCTATAAATAAGCTCTCTAACTATTGAATTACAGTTATAGACAATTAGAATTGATCGATATTATGTGTTTTGATTTAAAATTTCAGAGGTGTGAGTTCAAATTAAATTTGTGTAGTTATATATTACTTGCATATCTGCTCATTATTAACGTGATGTTCTATAGATAGATTTTTATATGCCCATTGCACCTAAGGAGGATACCTCTAAAATTATAGCCACAAGTACATAAAAATAATTCTTTTGAGTTTGGTTGCAGTGTAATTTTAGCTCAGTGGTTTCATAAGTCGGTGTTCAAATGTTATAATTAAATTAATTTTTATTTTTATATATTTGATAATTTAAGTTAAGAATTCTGTTAAAAATCTTGTCTATGCTTATTTCAAATATGATGATGTTTAAGGCTGTTTGTTATGAATATAGAAACTGAATTTTTTTTATTCTTAATGTAGAATTTTAACTTGTACGGTTCATTATATATTGGTAGTTTAAGGGTCATAAAATCGTAGATACCAAGATATCTTATATGTAAAAATCAAAATGCTCAATTTAGATTAAAAATTTATGTCAAGTATCTTCTTAGCAAATTTTTTATTCAGGTTGTTATAGTAGTAAAACTGTATTTTCAGTATATTTTAAAATTACCAAAAAGTTTATAAATGTGACTTTGCAACAAATATAATTATTTAAAAAAGATTCCAGTATTAATGGGCTCACCCTTAAATCAATTAAAAAATTATTAGTTCAAATTCTCGTTAGTTTTGCGCCACATTATCCAGGAAAAAGTTAGCTTCATTTTCTATAGAGGGTCAGGCTGCTATTAAATTTATTCTTAAATCATATATGTTGATTTATTAATAAAAACTGACAAGCTGTTATAATTTTTTTTCTAATAAATAATGGGTTTTATATTATGATTTTGGTTTTTTTATGAGTTTGATTTTGAGTTGTGGTATAATGGATAAACTGTTAAAGCTTCACTAACGCTGCTTTCAAGATTTTATTAGGCTCAAGTTCAGAAATATTTTGTATAAAAAGATTTTTCTAAAAAAAAACTATTTTCAGATTCTGATACTTTGTCTGCAGGCCTCTCTGGGAAATAAAAGAAGGCGCTTTATAGAAAGAGATTTGTGAATTGGCGAGGCGTTCGAATCGGGCACTATTTTATTTTATTTTAAAAATATTTTTAACAATATCTGTGCATTTAAAGGATTCAGGATTCGGGGAGTGAATTAAGGAATCTTTTTTTACTTTAGTTGCGATCTCAAAATATAAAATTAAAGAAAAAATCGCAATGTCAACACGTTTTACATGAGCGTTATTATTAAATATTCAACCATTTTAATATTGTGCAGATAAAGATACATGGACTAAAGGCTATATTTACAAATAAATCATAAAAATTTTACTTACTTAATTCTAAACAGCAAAAATACCTCTTTAGTTCAACTTCTTAGTTCAACCTTTCAGTCCTGGAAATATCAACGAATGGTTTTTTTTGATAACCACAGATAATGACTAAGGGGTATCTGGGAGTAACAAATATGTATTTTAACGCCTTGTGAACTTATATCTATACAAAACTGCGTTATGTGACAATAAGCAGTCTTTACTAATAATTTAGATGTAGTTTTATTTATATTTTAAATTTACCTTTAAAAAAAGAAATAAAAAGATTATATTGTTGTTCCCTGTCTTATTTGATTTTACTAAGATATGGATTAAGACCACTGACCTGTGTAATAAAAGTTATTATATAGGTCATTGATTAAATTAAACCACAAGTGTATTCTTTCATAACCTTTCATAATAAGAACCTCTTACCAGAAACTGATTATTTATTTATGTCTTAATAGCATTATTTATTTTTAAAACATGTTATCATTATTATTATTAAACATGTTTGTTGCACAAATATAAACAGACTGTTGATAAGGAAAGACAAACGATTTTCTTCAAATTTTAAACAAAAGCGAAATAGACAAAGTTGTATGAGAGAAGCATAAAAGTTGAAAAAGACTTAACAAAAGCAATGATTTTAATGAAACCTGAGTCATAAAAGTAAAAAAAAAAGAAGAACACTCAAGTATCTAAGTATTTGAAAAATGTTCAAGTTAACAAGTAGAACACACTCATTGAAGAATAAATTTATGAAAAACAGTGTACTATTGACTCCTGTATAATCACCTGCAACCTCCCCCTGAACATTGTTATTCCAACCCCCTACTATTAATTCTAACCAAAAATTCCAACCCCCAACTATTCCACAAACCCCATTTTACCCTAAAATTTTGAAATATATAAATTCATAAATTTGAAGCAGAAAAGTATATATACTCGAGCAATATAATGTGTACTACAATATTTTTCAATAAATTGATTATCATTGTTAAATATTGTTCAAAATATTTTACAATAAAATGTTACCATTTATTAAAATATTACATAGCTCGACTCCTGAATATTCCTCCCTTTAATAAAAAAATTACCTTGCAGTTTGGATGAGCAATTATGGATTTTTCATTTTTAGTGCAAATTTTGCACAATATGAAGTTGGCATATGTAACCTCATTTAAAAATCCTGTTTTTCTTTTTCTTTTTCATTTCTTTAAAAAACCCAACGGTTTGCTTGGTAAGTTAACATTATTGACAATTTTTTTTCTATGCCAAGTGTTCCCAATTTCTAACAGTATGCTATATAAATGTAAATAGGCCTTTATCAGAACGGGTTGTGCATTTTGTCAATCAGACAGTTTGTTTACTTCCTTTTCTATCGTGGTGCTTATTCGTGTTGTTATTGTGAATGTTGATGTCGAACCGTACAAAGTAAAATGTAGGTAAAAAACTCCAATTAATTCAAAGTCTTCGGAATTTAGGTTACAGAAGGGTAAAACATAAAAAAAAAAAAAAAATTCCAAATAAAAGTTAAAAGTAGAAAAAAAATTATTTACAAATAAAAGTTAAAAGTAATCATATATTAAAAATAAAACAAACTGCTTGATATTTCGAGCCTAGTCGAAGCTTTGACGAATGTCTGAGGTGGTCCAGTGCAATCGAGCGCCTCATCCAGAGAAACCTGTTGTCTGATTTTATGATATTCCTGAATATTTTTGTACACCAACTATTTTGGTGCATCAAATATGAATGGAAAAGAAGATTTTTACCAAGAAATTATGTATGAATATATGAATATATGAATATTGTGTCTGTTATCTATTATTTAAATTTTATACTTTTTTTTCCAGGAATTCATCAGACATTAGCTATTGTTGCAAGATCTATGTATTTGTCCAATAATTTTATGGTGAAGGACATTCTTTATTTAAAATTAGAATATAACTCAGTTTGTCTCTGAAAATTTTTCATAGTGAGCATAAAACTTTTCAGTAAAACGTGTAATACTTTCTCCTAGCAATGGCTACTTATGAAGTTTGCATGAAAAAATCATTTATTTGTTCAGCTACTATACCACTAATGCTGCAGTAACAAGATGCATCTATTTTGTTTTAGGTTTTAATTAAAGGACCTGTACATTGTAGAAAAAATGTTTTGTTCTTACAAGAAGAGAATATAACTTTTTTGGGTGGTAATGTTGAGCAGCTTCTAGATTTAAATGCTGATATCAATATATTTTGCAAAATCCTGTAAGTATTTTTTTTTTGTATATAGATAGCCTACCAGTGAAATAATCATATAAAGAGAACTGAAAGAAAAGAAAAGTTTGATATCCTTAGTAGAATTCTTGAGTGTGCGAGGGAAAAGACTTCGAGTTGAGTCGAGTCCCTGAAAAAAGTAAAAGCCACAAATTATAAGGTTGTGAGAATTATATAATTTTGGAACATCAACTTTATTGAAAGTTTTATCAGACCTTGCCAGTTTCATGCTAGTTTTACTCTAAAGTGTTATTTTTCAATTTTACTCACTAAAATTTATTTGGATTTTGACAAAAATTTATACATTAGAAAATGTTATTTCTGATAATTTATACATTATGTCAGTCATTTTGAAAGTTCTGTGAGAGACTAGGGCGAGCCCTAAACTGGTTAAATTTTATTCAAAAATAGAATGAGATAAATCACTATTTCTAATTTGTTCCAAATTTTTTTTCCTCCCCATGGCAATATTAGTATTCAACCATCCAACATTTTTTCGTGAAGTTAAAGAACTGTTTGAGGGCATTTTTAGATCCATATGATCACTTTAGATGAATATTCTTGTTTTTTGGTCCTAAAACCTTAAACAAATTTGATAAAAAAAATATCGTGATATGAAAAAAAATGCGATTGTTTTTCATACCCCAGAAGCAAATCACTTTTGATTCAAAATGATGTTTTCGATTTTTCTCAAAATATTCTGTTCCAGTTTTAAGGAAGTTTTTTATTTTTTCTAGAAAGTATTTATTTCCTATAATTTTTACATCATTTCAGTTATTTAAAAGATTTTTAGTGTGTTAAATCAAAGCATAAACCAATTATTCTAAAAACAGAATTTTTTGAATTATTTCAGACCCGAGTTGGTTCAAGATCTCATTTTTCAATTCTTCTCAAGACATTTTTTTTGAAATTTTAGATAATTTTAGATAATATTAGAGTGTAAATTTTCTAATTTTTGTAGCTTATTTACAATTTTTAAATTTTTGTGCCCAGGTTCCAGGTTCCTAAAAATGTCAAATTAGTTGAAGGAAGTAAGAAATTATATTCTGTTTATAAGAACCTTGTCTGACACTATTATTTATAATTTTGTATTATGTGTGGGTCTATTGGCCTAAAACTGCATATTATCATTAATTTTTGATAATAATTGCTGAGATTGATTTAAAATTTTTAATGATATTTTGGTTCAGTAAGTGTAATTCGAATTTAGTCAAATCAATTCAAATGAAGAAGTGAAAATTCATGAACAGAAAAATCAATCTTCAAATGAACATACTAATAATAAAATAACTCAGCTTAAAAATCAATCTTCACTGAATAACAAACAAAAATCATCTAGCTGTTTGAATAGAACTACAAATACAAATAAAGTCAAACTACAACATCCTTTCTCAAACATTTCATCAAGCTGTACACAAGATTCTTCTATCAAGAAAGAAGACACAGAATCTTTTGAAGATATACCACATGATTTCTTTGATTTGGATGATATTCAAATTGATGATTGGGACATACTTGAAACACCTAAAAATATTTGTGAAAGCGAAAAAGCTTGCAAAACTTCTAAAACAGAAAATAGTCAAAGTATTAATAAAACCTGCAAAGAACAAACAGAACATCTTTTGCAGAAACATAAAGAATCAGAAGTTGCAGTGGAAACCTTTAAAAAAAATAAGTTTGGTGTTGCAAGTGGTGCAGCCAATAGAAAGAAAGCGATTGTTGCACCATTTATCACAGAGTCTTCAACATGTACTCTAAAGAATATTAACCAAAACGAATTAAACAAAGCAAAATGCAGTTCAACAATTTTTAAGACAGTAAACTATGATAAAGGTGAATTTATAGATAAAAATAAGTGTAACTCAATGGCAACCAATGTTCTGTGTAAAGAAGAAACTTTTGTTAAAGATGAAAGATTTGATTTTCTGGTTGATGATGATTTTGACGAATCTAGTAAGTAATACTCTTATTAGAAATACCAAATTTTGGATTTCGTATCTCAAAAAATCAGCTATCATTTAACGTCATTATTCTTGTTTTTTATTGACTTTGTCTGCCAAAATGAAATGTGAACTAGGATTATATTAATTGTGAGTGTGTTTGTACTTTAGCAACCTATTTTTCTGACCAATGTCACACATGGACAATATAATTATTTTCATGACACCATAGCTGTCACCCCAATCAACCCAATGAATCTTAGCTTTTTCCTTTTTAAGTAGATGAATTTTTTAATGGCTACCATTCCTCTTAGTTCTATTTAATTTTTTCAATATAAATATTTCTCAAGTCAGCATAGAACCAATAAGCAACTTTGGCAGAAGTTTTTTAACTTTAGCTCTTTCTCGCATTAACCAATCATTACTCTTTGCTTTATTTTGTGAAATTCTTACACCGCAAGGGTAAGAAAATGACAATTAGTCTTTTTAGCAGTAAAGTTTTTGAGATCGGCTCTTTACTTTTTCTCTTAGAAATTGTTTTTTGAATGTTTCTAAACCTCAAAAATTTGCTAAGTTGCTGGTGTCATTTTAAACTGGAGCTTAGACATGCATGCTTGTCTTTTCGAAGAGATGTTAATCAATCTTCACCAATTGAATTCTCTATTATACTAATGTTGTCATCCCAATAGTTCAATAATTTTTCGCAAAATTTTTTGAATTACAACGTGCATTTACTGACCCAGGTGAGGAATTTGAATTTGTTATTAGCTACTTTATTCAATACATCAACTTCTTTAAAACTAATTTCTTTAAAATTTCATCAATAGTTTTCAATAATAATTGTATATTTGATTTTGCATATCTTGCAATTAGGTTGTCTGAAGTTATCTGAATTATATAGCAGTACAAACCCTATGTATGGACCAATTTGTGTAAAAGTAAGTTTTCGGTTATTTTTTTTTTTTGGTCCTAGATTCTACTTAAATTTGTGTCAATTTACTCCTTTCATTTTTTGAGGATTGTGGAATAAATAGTGACTAATTTTTAGAGAAGCATAATTAATTTATTATTCACTAATTATTTTTATAACTTGTATAAATTCTAAAAAAATTGAAAATGCCTCAGATTTTTGTTGTATTTTTTGTAAAGTGTGTTTGAATGCATGTGCAAGTGAAGCAGTTGAAAAGTTTGCAGTAATCTCCTCAGATAGTTAAAAAATTCAAATTTTTCCAGAAAAGGTTTTCCAGTTTTCTAATAATTAAATCAAACGTTTACTTAAAATAGGCTGGTCAATATCATTTTTTATCATGTTCAATGTGCTTTATTATTATTGCTATAACGGTGGCCAAAAATAATGGTTTATAATTTTAAAAATTGCAATATGTAAATACTTGGCTTATTTAAGCAACAATATATTTTGATTTTTGACTTTTATTGAGCATAGAATATATAAAATTTATTCATATTAAGTAGGATATAAATATTGACAATAAATGGTTATAAATGAGGTGCCCAAAAGATGAAATAGTCTTAATATAAAGCTTTAAAAAACAAAACAACTGTTAGTTTTATTGCTTGTATGATCGTTTTATTTTCAAATATTTAGTTGAAAGTTATTCTCGGTTGATTGAATGTAGAATATAAGTTTTATTTATATTTTATTATTATTATATTTTATTATTGTATTCTACTAAATATGTTATTTTTGTATCTTCATCGCACTCTAATTGAAATATGATTATTTATCGTCGTATCATCTGGTTTTTATGCTGGTTTTATTTTTAAATCTGGTAAATCTTTTACTCTCATTGAGGGCTAAAGGTTTGTTTTTCTTTAAACTGTTTCTAAAAATGCCTCCTTTTACATTTAATGGTATTTTTACACTAAATGGTATTTTTACATTATGGTATTTCTTGAGTAATGTAGGTTATTATAATTTTAGTTCAGAATTGTGTGAAAGGTAAAGATAAAAGATTTAAAATATGTTTTTTAAAAAGAAAATTACTCTGGTTATAGCTCTCTCAAGCCTCTAAATTTGAATTTTTTATATATTTGAGAAAAATTAAAATATGCAAATAACCAAATATAATCATGTAGAACTGTAGGGACTCTATAGGGTATCTTTTATTCTATATGGTCACTTGTTAAAATATTTTATTCTTTTTGGGCCTAGGCCCAGGAAACATTTCTTGTAACAATTTTAATATAAAATATTTGGGCCCATCTGCAGGTCTCCCTTAAATTTCATTGTGATTCTATATTTACCCACAATCCCTAAATTTAAGGTTACTGCCCATTGAATGTGATTGAATTTTTTACTGAGTACAAAAATGGACTTTGGACTGCAAACTAACTATCTTGATTGAAGAAAATGAATTTAAATTATTTTTTAACCCAACTGGTGCCAGAATATTTAAATTAATACGGGTAGATTTATTATTTTTTTGATCAACAAATTAAGAAAAATTTATTAAGAATGTTAGGAAATTTTTATTTTTGATATTTGTGCTTGTGTGATATTTTTTTTTGTTTTGCAAAGTTAAATCTTTTTGTAACTTCACAATGTTACGTGTCCCTGTCTCTATTTCCAGGGCTGGTTTCGAACATTAACAACACGGCTGGAGTTCAAACAAAACTATCGACTTGGAGCTGTATTTACAGACGGTGTTGATAACATGGGAGTTATTTTGGGAGAGGATGTAAGTATTTTATCTCTTGTTATTTTTTTGTTTATTATAAATGAATTTTTTAAGGATTTTCCAAAATTTTTTTTGAACATCACTAGAAGACAATTATTATGTTTATGCAAAATTAATCAGCTATAATAAATCTTTGAACATGCATTTATATCGTGGATGATTTTGGGAAGCGCTATTTCCTTTTTACTAAAGTGGGATTATGTTGATGATGTCATAGCATCTCTATAAGCATATACTATTAATGCTGCATAATTTTATTTCTTTATGGTTTAATTGTTGCTGACTTCTGTTGCTCTAAAATTGATATAGGCGTTATCTTATATAGGCGTTATTGCAATAAATGAAACATGAATTATAAGCTAAGTAGAAAATTTTGAAGGGAATGAGAGTAGACTTTTAAACTGTTTTTTTTTTGTTTTGCCTCTCCAAAGTTTGATAAAAAGATCAAATAATTATTTCCTGTCTATAAATCTGTTGGTATGTATTTTTCCTGTCACTTGAAGAAGTTTTATTTACCATAAAACATCTTGTTTTACAGTACTGTGCTCAATTCAAAAAAACTATGGGTTTTACTTTTTTTTCTTCAATGTTATTAAAGGACCATGTTGTTAAAGGTTAAAGGGAATCTTCTGACAAATATGGAAACCTGCTAAAAGTTATTGTCATAGTCCTAGGCTGTTAGACATTTTGAAAAAAAAAATTTTTCAGATACATTCTCCATTTCCCAAATATTATCAAATTTCGTTTAGAATAGCGTTTTGTTTTTTCTCAAGAAATTATCATTTTCAGTCAAACTTTCGTGTTTTATTTGAAAATATTTGGGTTGCAAGTTTTCTAGGGTGAGTCCCTTCATTTAAAGACATGCTGCTTATTTTACCGTAAATTAAATTGGCATTATTTCATCCAGACTTTAAAAATTTGCTCTAACACTACATCAAATTTTTAGGTCCATTGGCTACAAGTGTTAGTATATTGAGACTAAGTCTTCTAGTAAACGCTAATTTTTCTTGAAGTATTTGTGGTAAAAGTATACATTAATAAATGTTTATGATGACAATATTATGATAGGAATGTTGTAAAAGAACTACAGGTATGTAGTATTATAAGAGCTTTGAAGGCCCATTATTTATCAAAAGCTTTTTATTGTTGTAGGCTTTATCTCCATTAATTGGTTACTCTTCGCAACATGTCTTGGCTGCTGTACGAGGAAAGCTGCCTATTCAAGAGAAAATGGAAGTGAAAACTGTGCGTGTTACATTTTGTTTTTAAAATTTTATCATAACTTTTGTTAGTTGTACCATATTAGACATCTGCCTCTGGATATTCCAAAAAGCTTATCTCTTTAAAAATATTTTATTTTCAACATTTCTCTATATATCAACAGTCTCTTTTTCTTTCTTTTTTTTTGAGCTACTCAGTTTGGTCAAATTACTCGGTTTAAAGATTTTTCTTGAAAGGTCATTGCATAAATTTGGTCAAGATTTTTATTCAGGTATAATTTTCATATTTTAAATACATCTAAAGTTTTCTTTTCCTTTATTTAATCCTGAAAGACATATATCCTAATTTTTAAATTTTTCTGAGGTATATTGTGACTATCATGCTTGATTTTTTGGGATCCGCCAGTAAAATGAAATTATTTTTTTGTTATCAGAATTGAAGAATTGACCAAATTTAATATTTTATTTATGTATAAAATATTAAGAATCTTTATTTTTGTTTTTATTTATTTTTAAACATATTTTCAAGATGGATAAAAGTACACATATAGATTTTGATTTTGATATAGAAATTGATATCTTTGCATTCGGTAGATTATATTGAAACAACTGAATATTTCTTTACACATTTAAATTTATTAAAATAGTTAATTTTTGATTGCTTAATTCGTTTATTTATTATTGCCCAGGCTCTCAGTGCTAGTGAGAAGAAGTTGCAAGACAACAGATGGATTGCAAAGTTGGTGTTTGATAAGAAAGAAGTTTGTTATATCATAATAAGCTTGAATAGTTACGACTTTTAGTTTTACTGGTTTTTAATTATTTTATAGAAATTAACATTTTACAAAACATACTTTTCTTTTGATTTTAATACTGTTGCGTTATGAATTATTAGTTACCCGATGCTGTTTTGCAATTTATTTTGTTGAAAAAAATATTGAACCACTCTCAATTCTAACCATTTTAAGTTTGATATCAAATATCACTCCTTGACTTTCTTTGGTTTCAAAAGAGATTTAAATTTTTGAAAAACTTGTTGTTTAGTTGGTACAAAGGCAAAAATACAGTGACTTTAGGCTTAAAAGTGACATTTTCCCCCAGGTTTTTTAAGATACTGGGCAACCATGAAAAATGTTATTTAAACCATATGTTCACTTGCCAAAAATGTTCGTTTTTTGGGCTCGGGTTCCATTCATTCTTCGAAAACAAACTCTTAACTTTCGCTGTGTAATTTTTTAGAATTTTCTTATGAACAGTTTTTTTTTTTTTTTTTTTTTTTTTTTTTTTTTTTTTTTTCATTAACTTGTAGGACTATATGCTACTTTATTTGACTTGTAGATTTTATTAATATTCCTATAACTTTGGTGTTAGATTTTGCTATGACACCTGTGAGTCATTGAATTATTTACATGGTTGTTGCTTTCTATCTTTAACAATAAGATCTTTTGCAAAATTTTCGGAATTTTCTAACATCTAATAATCTGTTTCAAATCTTACATAAAGTTGTAATGAGTTTTATGTCGTCCACATTTGATCTTTTCAGAAATTCTCTAAAAATGGCCTCAAAATCACGTATTTCATTTTTCTCAATAACATACCTTACATTATTTGCAATTTTGTATTATTTTGATAATAGAACTTCTGATAGTATAGTCATATCAGCCATCTTGGGAACAATTTGCAATGCGGGGAGAGAGTATGTATAGAAGTATCAATTTATATGGCCACTGATTTATGTATTGGATATTTTTTGTATTTAGATGGTGACTGATTTGTGTATTTGATATGATTTGCTGTATTTAGATGGTCACTACTGATTTGTGTATTGGATATGATTTGTTGTATTTAGATGGTCACTACTGATTTGCGTATTGTATATGATTTGTTGTATTTAGATGGTCACTACTGATTTATGTATTGGATATGATTTGTTGTATTTAGATGGTCACTGATTTGTGTATTGGATATGATTTGTTGTATTTAGATGGTCACTGATTTGTGTATTGGATATGATTTGTTTTTATTTAGATGGT
>JAUZNK010034849.1:0-18180 GCA_035046665.1 Euphysa ruthae
TTAACACCTTTCAAAAACACTTGATTTCGAGCCTACGCTATTCCTATAAAAACCTTAAAATTTTTAATTGTAACTAGATTGATGATAGGAGTAGCATGACTCCCGAAACGTCGCTCAATAAAATTTTATAACTCATGACATGCGTTTTATATCTTTTTAATTATACATTTATATATATATATATTATATGTTTAAATAAATGCAAGTTAATGCAAATTAAGCTAATTATTTACGCTTTCAACGTATGCTAAAATATCTTATTTGTTACAATATTTATTATACATAGCATTATTTATAATACAAAGTATATAAAATTATTTATATAAAATTTTTAAAAAATTGTTCTTCCAACCTCCCTTCTTTGATGGTAGATTTCGGTGTTTTGTCCATATTTGAATGATGTTGTTTCACATGATTTTTCCATATTGTTCACTGTATTTTATTAACCTCCCTGTTACAAGTCTATTTATATTAACCTTTTATTTTGTTTTTATAAAGGGGTTATGATTTTTAAAAAGCTGTGTATCAAAAAAATTTATTTTCTGGCGTTAGCTTCTTTTATGCGATACACAACACGAGATGACAAGAAAGAAAAAAAAATAACAATCTTTTGACGTCATAAAGTTACAATAAAAATCGATTCTTAAACATAATTTTGATAATTGGAAGCTTCTCAATTAATTTTTTAGATTATGTATGAAAATACATAAAAAACCATATATATTTCTTAAAAAAAACTTTTTTGATTTTTTTGAAGTTTCTAGTTCAAACACCATCCTTAATCTATCCAAAATTAACAAATGTTGGTAAATTGTCAAAAAATAAGGGAGATAAGTGTGGCAGTATTGTTTATTTATGCCTGCAGGGCTGTAAGAGAAGGCATAACTTTTCATAAGTACCCCTCATTAATTTCACTGCACAAGAAAAATTTGATGGCCATTTGCAAAAACTATTGTAACGTAAAGTGTTTACAAGTGCATTCACATCAACAATTTCAGAAACATTTAATTTGGATTTGAAAAATGCTAGATTTCATGCATACTTATCGGAAGGCTCTACTGATGGAGGAATCATAGAGCTAGAAATTGTGTACACCCATTACCTAAAAAATGATAATCGTTTCATCTGTTTTACTGGCATCCAAAATCTAAAGACTCGATGCTCTTAACACATTAGAATGTGCATTAAAAGACCACATTGAGGACACACATGACACTAAAGTTGTTAATTGTAATTTTTATGGACCAAGGGTAATGACAGGTTGTAATTCTGACATCTGCACTCTGATGCAAACTAAACAACCCGATATGGTACTGACACATTGTGTAGCTCATAAATTAGAGCTTGGAACATTGGAGGCTAATAAATGTGAAAAGTATTTTGAGGAGATGTAGGAGATTTTACAAATTATTTTTAACCTGCAATTAAACTATCCCAAAAAGTGAAGGGAAATTAAAGTTAATTCTCTTAGACTATCTAACAGAATTTATTAATTTATATCTGTTTTATTTAACAGACATTTAACTATTTAAGTTAGACATCATGTTAAAGCAATTTAACGACCGTAAATGTATTTGTTCAGTAGCCTCGCCGTTTTATGCGTACTGGTTGTTGTTGTACAATAAACATAACAATTTTGTTTTCAAGTTGTTCAAAGATGTCAATCGGGTAAATGTTATTTATATTTATATATATATATAATAATTCAACAACTTTCTTCGCATAGCAGCTATCTGTTGACAGTCATTCTGCATACATTTTATTATCTTTTTACTGACGGCATTGCGTTTATAATGTATGTTTTTTTCATTACTACATACTTTAATATTTAAAATTACAAAAAAATTTTACTCAAGTTTTTACATGAAATAAGGAGTATGTTTTGAATTTTGAAGCTCTCCCTCAGATCTTTTAAAATTTGCAGTAGATAATTCACCGAACATTAAGAAGCAATAATTTTTTAAATACCAATCTGGGAACAAAAAGTTTCAATAAGAGTAAGGTTATACCTGATTTTGATTGAGAACAGGAGTTATGGAATCAGAAATGTACACAATTTTTCCAGTGTTACAGTAAACCACAAATAGAAAGCCATCGGCAGCCTAAAACCATGAAACAAACAAATTTTCCCGAAAAAACAATACGCCATACACAATAATCATTTCAATAAAGAATTAGGCACTTGGGAAAAATTAAATACGGCTGAAAAAGTATGACATTTTCTCAAGTAACACTTAATTAATTTATGTTAATTTATGTTAATTAATTTCAGCAGCTTGTAATCTTTTGAGTAAAATTGCACAAAAAACATTTTAAAGGAAAGAAAGAAAGGCTAGAGCTTGATGAGACTCAACATGGCCAATTTACTTAATAATTTTTTTTTTTTAGAAGGTATTATATATTATAAAAAAACTCAAGTTTTATCCCTTTAAATTAGCAAAATGTCTTTAAAAATATCACGAAGTTAGCTTAATGAGAAAGAAAAAAGCAGTAAAGTGCATCAAAAAAATCTTATTGATAATAACTAATAACAGCGTCAGTATATGAGTATGTGTGCATGAGTATGTGCGCATAAGTATGTGTGCATGTGTATGAGTGCGTGTATATACGTGTATGATCTATGTACTAAGGGACACGCTGTACATTTACACTCGTATGTTGCGGGAACAAAATATCTTGTCCCAAAAAATTTTCATATATTTCCTGAAAGCGATGAGAACGATCAAAGATAGAAATAAAAAAACTCATGTAGTGCCAAATCTATACTAAATATTCTTGGTATAAATTTATGATCACGCAAAAGAATTTATTCTACCTATTGCTATCAAAAACTACCATCTAATTTAATAAAATTTGTTTTTTAATGGATTTTAAACGTGTTGTATGTAATCATATTGTTAACAATTAGCCTTAAATTAGTATATAATACTGTCAGTATAACATCAATTCTAATCAAGGCTTTACACCTTATTTTGGAACCAAATGGCAGTTTATATGTAACCCATACCTCTCCCTCCCTCACCTTCAGGATATCAAAAAATATTCACAAAGGCTACCCGAATGCCTTGCAATATTCATGGAATTATGCATGACAATATCCATACTGCTGAAGAATTTCACTACAATAAAATTCCAGAAGCACTGTTCTGCTGCTGAAAATCTTTAAAAAATCTTTAAGAAAATTCTTTATAAGATAATACAATACATTCCAAACAAAAACTTATGAAATCGTCATCAGCTACTCCAATCTCTGTGGAATCCCACATACCGACTTCCATCAAAAATTCTGTGAATTCTCACTTTTTAAGTCCCGCAGACATTATACAAGGATTTGATCACTAACCGATCACATTAGGCAAAATTATAATTAAGATATCGAAATTGCACCAGATTACTTTGAAGACACTTTCATTGACTGGTACAGATGAAATTCACGATGGGGCCCACCTATGTTTTCTATTCAGCATTGGAATATGTTTCATCCAACTAACAATGAACTTCTTAAAAACAAAATACCGTGTTAAAGGGTTACATTTAATAGTTTTCAAACCTAACTTTTATCACCCCAAACTGCATTTATTTGACTATTTTTAAAGACAAAGAAAACTCTATTAAAGTTTTCATCACACAACTTGTTGGACACCGGCCACCAGCTCAGAGACAGAGTGCTACATCGACTGTAAAAGAAGAAATGTTACAATAGTTTATAACCATCCTAACCGTGAAACTATTCGATAACTCAGATAAAATTTTTACAATCTTGGATTTTTTGGATCTCTCACGAAACTACATTGTTTTTTTCTCAACAGTTTTTCTTACGGTTTTTCTTGTTGATTTTAAATAAAATTCCACACATAAGCTGTCATAAAAGTCTCTAGAATGTATGTAATAAACCTTGCAGGCCCACAATTAAGTTGATGCAAGTATGTACGTGTGCTGTTTATGTGCGCGCGTTTATGTTTGTATATATGTTTATCTTAAAATGACTGCTCTAATTATGTGTTAGAGCACTTTGCTATGAAAAGAATTTTATGTGTGTGGGTGTGTGTGTGTATATATATATATATATATATGTGAGTGTATGTGTGTGTGTGTGAGTGTGTGCGTGCTCATGGTAACTGGACTATGAATAAAATGAGTAATTTGAACATCTTAAGACAGCATTTTCACTGAGTAATAAATATTGTCACTAAATACGCACAATATTGTGCTTTCCAAAAAGGAACCAAAAAATAACCTTAAAAATGTTTAGCATTGAAAGGGCAATAAGGTTTTACCTCAAGTACAAGATGTTTCAGTTCTTGGTCTGACAGAAACGAAGGTTTATAATTAAGATCTGCAGTTGGAGGAGAACCTTTTAAAAAAGTAAAAAAATTCAATTAACAAATGCTCCTAATTAAACGTTCTTAGAGAAAATGTCTGTAAGAATCATAGTATCCCTTTAAAAAAAATAAAAGGTGGGGGAAGGGGTGATTTAGAGAAGGAGGGAGTGGAGCGGAGAAATTATTTTAAAAATTTTAGAGGTAAGAAAAAAAATAAGATACCTTGAATTAATTTTTAGGAAAAACAAAAAAATTCTTTTTTTGCCTTTTTTTATTTACAACACCAAAATTTTTTTCTGGAGGAGGGACCTACTTTTAAAAATTTTAGAAAAGAGGAAGGGAGAAGATGAAATGGAAGGCCTCAAATAACCAAAACTCTACCTTTGTTTTTCTAGCACGAAAAACAAAAACAAAACTTTTTGAGAAAACTTTTTAAGCAATCATTTCCAAAATCGCTGTGAAAAACGACATTTAAATCTTCTTGGAAAATTTTTAAACCAAAGCATGAGATAAGCCTAGATAGTGATGGTGCAGAACTTACCCAGCTGACAAAAATTATTTGGAAGGAAGAACGACACCAATGAAATGGAGAGGCAGTGTTAAAATCCCCCATTTGGAAGCAAAAGGGGAATATACAAGACTGTGAGAACTATAGAGGTAATTAATTAATGTTCCATACGATAGCAATAAGAGAAAATATTATAAACTAGAGGTGTAGCACTCGAAATAACTCAGGAATGCCTACCGATCTTCATGATTGGTGAAAGTGAAGAAACCACCAATCAGTTGAAAATATTAGCTAACTATTTAAATGAAAAATAATTTTTATTTTTTCGTATTTTATCTTATATTTAGATTACAAGTATATTTCCAAAATTTTTCTCTTTTTAAAGGGGGATATGATATTAAAATTATAATATATTTTAAATAAATTTAAAGCTTTACTAAAATAATAAAATAGTTTAACAAAATAATATTTTTCCCTTGTCTTTTCCTTTTTTATTTTTATAATAAAAATAATAAAGTTTTTCATTGGAAGTTAATCTTGGAAGTTTTCGTTTTTAGTTTTAGGGTTTGATAATTCTATTGTTTGAAATAAACAAAACTTTGTCAGAGATCATTTTAACATAAAAAATGGTCATTAAGTTTTGTATAAAGAATTGATGCACGCTTAATTCTTGTTAGTAGATACGATTTATTTTTTTAACATATTTTTTATTTATTTAATGAGATTTTGTTATCCAGAATTAATATTGTATTTCTATGAATATGGTATTTTGCGTAAAATACAACAACATCAATTTCTTTAAATAGTGTTCTTAACAGAATATTTGCACATTTTTTATATTTCTGGTTTAACTACCTTTTGCCGTAACCTTAAATATGCATAATTATAAAGTTAAACTCAAACTATCTATATTTCAAAGAAAAAAACATTTAGGGTATTATAACAATTGTTTAATAGGCTTAAATGTGGAAAAAATACAACTAAAATAAACAGTATCTCTCGTTTTTAGATAATAATTCATACATTTAATATAAAATTGTAAGTGTAAGTTTTATAATAGGACTTTTTATGAACTGACTATTATTAATTAGTATGTAATAATTATATATAGTATAAAAAATGAATAAACACGTCCACGTGTGAAAAAATACATGGCTTAATAAATACTTACACTCTATTCTAGGGTGGTTATTTTCTTTTGAACAGATGCAACAAAAGCAAAACATGCTCAGTGGAAGAGACTAATAGAGTTGTTCTGTTTTTCATTAATCAATGGTATAATAAAGTCAATAACCGAAGAACAAGAACGATTTTAAATTGTTAAATACTTACTTAATTAAAGGGCTACAAAATCATATATATTTTAAAGTAATAAATAACAAATTAGACTTCAAGTACATTCATTGGTTTAAAAATAATAAATGACAAAGATTTGATATTCATTTTAGATTTCTCAAAAACAAACATCTGCAGATCAAGATGATCACTCTGAATTGAAATTTGCCAATCAATAAATAGAAACTCACAGATCATTGATCAGCTGTTATTTCGAGTGCTGGAAGTAGGGAGAAGAGAGAGACATAAATGAGGAGCAGTTTGGGTTTATGCCAGGAAAGAGCACAACAGCCTTCATCTCTGTGATGAGACTGACTCAAAAGAAACATCAAGAAAAACACAAGGGAATACATCTGGTGTTTATAGACTTAGGGAAACCCTATGATGGAATGCTATGACAAGGAATGTAAAGATGCATGAGAGAGAAGGGTGTGCCAGTGAAGTATGTGAGTCTTTTACAAGATATGTACAGAGGAGTTAAAACACTTGTAAGGAGCAGTGTCAATGACATTAAGAATGTCACGGTGAATGTGAATATTTGACAGGAAGACAGAAGACTGGCCGAAAGTAATGGAAGAGAGAAGTCTGAGGGTGACCAGAATTAAGACAGAGTATATGCAGATTGGTAAGAAAAATGGAGAAAACATCAGAATACAGAATTATCTACTGAAGATATCTACATTAGACCAGCTATGATATATGGAGTGGAGACATGGTACATCAGAAAAAAATCATATTGTGAATATGAAATATGCTGCACTGAGTATGTACTAGGGCGGATAGAATAGAAAACAGGGTGATCCGAAAAAGAATGAAGGTTACAAAGGTGTCCAGGAAGATACAAGAGGAGAGACTGCGATGGCATGGGTATGTACTCAGAAGAGAAGATAACCATGTAGTGAATTTTATGGCTATATCTGACCACATTGGGCTTCAGTACAAAAATCCAAATACCAGATGCCAAGATGACTAAAAATATACCCTCAATATATGAAATTAGATTTCATGCAAAACTAAAACATTTTTAAAAGAATGCTAAAAATATCGGTTTTAAAGTTGATATTTAAAGTACTTCGGCATAATTAGGTTCAGAACAATAAAAATTTTACTAAGCAACATCAGATCGAAACTAAGTGTTTGGCGGTGCATCTTTTCAGCTATTAGAATTAGCTGGAGACCAAATGACAAATGCTGTACCTTCCGTTAAGAAATTTTATAGAATGAAAAGCAAAAAATAGTTCAAAACGTTGGCAGTCCGTATATTTAGAATTGCTTTGTCATGATTTCAGAGGTTCAAAATATTGGAAAAAAAATGGTCGCCAAAAATTCTTAAATTCCTTCTATTTCATTTTCATTGCAAAATGAAAATGAATATGAAGGTGAAATTGACAAGAGAATAGCGACATTGATCAAAACAAAAAATCTAAAGGCATCCTTCCTGGTTTTCATACCAACAGGTAAATGCAGACTTCGCAATAAGGGAAAAAGTGCCTCAGAAAATTAATGCATATCACCTCAGCAAAAACAGTTTCACGACACCAGTTTTTTTTTTTTAAAAGCTTTGCGTGCCTTCCCCGGAGAAGACTGGAATTTTGATGTCATAAAAATATCACAGTCTAAAGTAACACACAATCTTATGTGTAAAATTCTGTTTCGGTTCCATAGATTTATAAATGAATCAGCTGATATGGAAGTTTCAAAGCATTGGGGAAAAAATGGCTGACAAAAAAAGTTTTTCTTTCAGTATATTTTGGTGATCCTTAAATTTAAAATGGTTAGGCTGCTTTTTAAAATACTGACCAAAAAAAAAATATGGCCGACAAAAAAACTGCTGTGACAATTCTTTTGATGCTATTAATAATTACCTCAGCAATCACGTCAGCAATTGTTGATTGCTGAGGTGAATTGCAAGGGCTGCAAATAGCGATATTGTTCTTGGGGATAAATGTTCACCCAAAACCAACATTTACAGCTTCACCAGGCATAGATGTTGAAATACCTGACAACCCAATTGAGATGGATTTTTTAGATTTGTTTCTAACTGATGAATTTTACGTCAGTATTTGCTAGATCTTTATGCTTCATTTTATGTCTGGGACAATAGCACAGCTCAATAACAATTTATTTGTATTCAATTTTTCCCAAAAATTGTCTTTTTAATGAATTTTTTAGGATTTTTTTTTTTTTTATTTAAAGATAGCCTATGGTGTGTAAATATGGGTGGGGCGATGATTTTTGAAAAGACTAAGCAAAAAAAAACTATCCCTCACTGAACTTCTACACTTAATAGAACAGAAGTTATGACCGATAGTGTAATAGTAGATTTTGTTTTTTTTTTTGCTTAAAAATGGATGGTTTATAGCTTATACATTAGAATTTTGCCCACAGTGTGCAAAAAGTTAAAAATTTTAAATGGCTGACCTACTTAAGCCACAAGAAACAAAATTTTCTGACATAGTATAACACTGACCAGGATTGCTTTAAAAAGCAAAAACATTGATTTTCGAACTAAATTTAACTCATTCAGAAGCCACAGATGTAAAAAATACCTCTTAAAGACTTCATGTAAGTAACAGCCATTTTAAGTATGGTTAATTTATCAGGTTTTCGAACCAGACCGTTGCATGATGGTACCATATCAGAGAGTTCATTAATGTAGGCATTCATTTTGTTTCTTCTTCTTCTTTCAATTTCACTGTGATTTTCCCTGAAAAAATTAAAAAAAAAAACTTTTAGATAACTCTTATTTTTTTCTAAGTTCTATATATATTTCATCATCAATTTCAATAAAAATTTAAAAAATATAAAAATACAATTTAAGCAAAAACAAAAAAATATCTTAAAACAGCCACAAATTGGTGACAGGGATATCACAAGAAAAATCTAGGCGTTATTTATGCTGTTTTCTAAAAAGGGTAAGAATTACGCTCAAAATAAATCTAGGATTGAAAATTAACAGTGGATGGAGGGAGGGGAGAGGGAGGGAGTTGGGTGAGTGAGGGGGCTGTACCATATGCATCTTTTTATCACGAAAATTTTTTTTTTTTAAAACAAAAAAAAAAATCTATATTTCTATATATTATGAAAATTCTTATAGTACTGATCTCATTTATTTAATTAATGTTAAATAAACAGGAAAAATGATGAAAAAAAATTCAAAGCAGTATTTTTAAAAAACGAGTATTGGTTAAGAGAAGAAGTGACATAAGATGATTACATACCTTTTTTTGAAAAGTGCTCAAAAGAATGAAACGCCAAAAAAGAGACATAAATGTAATTAAGCATCATCACTAACAAAATCAAAGAAGATTATTGTAAACAAGCTTTATCATTCTCACCATAAAATTTTTTTTTTCCTAAGGCTAATGTAGGCAAACAATAAAGATCTTGACAGCACCATGAGCAAAAAGTTTGAGGCATTTAAAGATTTCTTTTAATTTGATATCATTTGCACATCAAAAACCTGGAAAGACATAGATTCTCTAATGTCAAAAAATTCTCTATTCTATCTACCTTCTTGTAATCTTATATTTCAAGGATGCGCTAAAATAAAGAAGGTAGTGCATCAATTATAAACAAATATGAGTACAAGAAAAAAACTTATAGTTACTTCACAATAAACAACTTGTTGTATAAAAAACTATATGTTTTCCAAAAAAACTGCTCAGCAGAACATGCAATTCATTGAACTTGCAAAAAAAAAAATATCAAAATTTTTTGAAAATGAGGAATTTATACTTAGTGTTTATTGACCAGTCAAAAGCATATGATACAGTCAATCACAGAATATTACTTTTAAAGCTTGAAAACTGTGGTATTAATGATTTAGAAATGGATTGAAAATGATTTGCAACAAAGCAGTATCTAAAATATTTTCAATAATGTTCGCCAATGATACAAACTTATTCTTTAATCATAGTAACATAAAAAATATAAAATAATAATATAAAAAACATTTTTAAACTTTAAAATTTTAATTCATGGTTTGATAAAGTGAATAAACTAACACTTTTCTCTAAACTCTGATAAAACAATCTATAATTTATTCCACAAGCCAAAACAATCTTTGAATCTACATTTACGGTTTCCTAAACCTCTAACAAACAAAAGTGATATCAAATATAAAGGGCAATAAAATTTATAGGTGTATTAGAAGATGAAAATATTTCTTGGAAAAATAAAATGTCTTGAATCTAAAATGGCATGCGCGATTCGTGTTCTGTATATATAGTCTTTTCTAGACTATAAATCAAGAAAAAAGCTTTACTCTTTCTAGCTTTATGCATGTAAACAGAATCAAAATTAAAATTAAGAATCTATATTAAGTGTGATTCACATAAGGGGTCGATGAAAACGTTATTTTTTATATTTTATCTTCTATGATTCACTGTCAAAATGTCATAAATATATCATGAATTTTACATAAAAAAATTTTAAATTAACAATATCTAAATTTTTTTACCATACTTGTATAAAATAGAAAAAAATAAATAAAGAAAAAACTGAGAAATGATCTTTTCTAGCATGATCAAAATCATTTTTAAGTCAAAACTTAAATATTTGAGGAATTATGTCTACGACCTTTTTAGCCTGGAAAAATTATCAAACATGTCCAAAAAAAGACAAAGCAACTGAAAATAAAAGATGAACAAGCGCCACAGACATGTCTTTGTCAGGTCTCAAAAACTTTTTTCAGAATTTTTACTTCTAGTATGAAGTATTTTATACATATTGCAAAATATTACCTGTTCATCTAGTTTTATTAGCAATGAGTTATTAAATTTTATTAAATTTTATTAAATAAAACTAAAACTAAATGAACACACCTTGCAGCTTTGGTTTTATCTCTCCCATCATCTTCATCTGAGCAATTTCTAATAAAAAACAATTACATTTTAAGTATAATGGTTGTTTATCCAAGCCTTAATAATCCAAATTCATTTATCAAAACAATCTGTTGTTGATGGTGTAGTTTATTTAAACAATCTGTAGTTCATTGGAAAATTCAGATCAAATGAAACTTTAACAATTTATATCAGCTTTATTTCCATTTGCTGAGTAATAGAGTCCAATGTTTAAAAATCAAAGAAAAAAATTATTTCTTTGAAGCCATCCTAAAAATAATGTTTAGGCTGTAATTTCTAATAAAGAGCAATTATATTTTAATGATGCCATAAAAATACTAGGAAAACTCATGGCAGTATAATAGTTGCTTATTAAAGCCTAAATTGTCCAAACCCATTTATCATGGGTAGTTTACTTGACCCTTTAAGTGTCAAGTTTTTTTTTTCATAACTGCACAGATAATATGCGGGTTATTTTTTGGAAAATCGTGCTTTCGCTTAATATATTAGAAGGGTCTAGACCCTTCTCATATATTAAGCTAAAGCACGATTGGTCCTTAAAGTGGGTTTTAAAACAATTAATATAATAAATAAGCAAGATAACGTGTCACCAATCTCCTATACACTTTCTTTGTGTGGTAATGTTCAAAAATGTTTGTATTTTCTCCCATGTAGATCATCAAATGTACCCAGGAATTTTGCATGTAAATAGTTTATAACTTAATCTCCTTTTCCAAAGCAAAAGAGATTCATTGACAGAAGTGTATCTGCCAAGCGTCAATAATGATTTTTAGCGACCATCGAGATGATATTTTGGTTAATTTTTGAGTCCTTCTCATATGTCTCACCTAGTATTAACTAATGTAAATAAAACTTTCCATTCAAATATATTCTATGATAGCATGCTTTTATGACCTCCTGGTGTCTCCCATAATTTATTCAACGTGTACTATAAATAAATTTAAGGCTTGACAATAACACACTGGCAATGGGTTGATGCTATATATAATCGGATATCATAACAAATTAATGGTCAATAGCACATATTTGTTTATAATGAAATATACCGTACTACATGTGATGAAGTGTTAAAGTGTAAAGTGAAAACACTTTATCCATATGGTTGACTGCTTGAAATACAGATTAAATTGATCTGTATTATATGTACAGAGTTCCTCAGTTATCAAAATTAAAATACTTCTAGTTGGAAGTATTATTAAATAATTTATTTATTTCACCGGCTAGCAGCAAGGTATACTTTTTGATCCTCACTAAAATTAAATCAATTCATTACTGGGGGCTCATCCTCCCATAACGCATTTTCAATTTGGTAAGTTTCTTCTTCTTGTGTAAGTACTTTCCGCTAAAGGGAAGTTTAGATCTTACAGCAGCAATTTGGAAGCTGAGGAGTGTCATAAATGTCATTGTTTTCTTCTTCCTCAACTAATTCACCTTAAAAATCTAAATTATAATTGTCTAAAATAATTCATTAATTCGTTTCTGAATAAATGACGAACTCTTCTACATCAAGAGAAGAGGAATCATTCAAAGATAAAAGATCTGAATCATTATTTCGCAACAAAATCTGTGACTTTTTTTTCAGAATAACACCGTTGTTTCACTGCTAATTTTAGTTTTTTTAAAAATGCAATAACTGCTGAAATAATTGCTGTAAAGAAGCCATTTTGTTCTGCAGAACATTCTAGATAGAATAAATCCAAGTTTGAAGGGCGTTAGACCAATATCAACAATACACAGAGGCATTTTACACATTAATGACCTTTTTATAAGAATCAAAGTAAATAGAACATATTATATAATATAGCAACAAAATGGCAAAACAATCGATTTTAAACTATTTTGGTTCTAAAAAACAACAACGATTGATTTAAATGATGAATCGCAAAAGAAAAATATGATAAATACTTGTTCCAGAAGGCTAAAGTACTTAAATAGCAGAAGCAGTTTGAGTTCTGGGATACTCCCAACCAAATGCCATGTGATGAAATCCACCAAGAAAAACCATGGATAAAGATAAATGAGTAGTTATTCATACTGAAAAATACCTCTTTTGGAGAATACTGACGTTACTGCAAAATGAATAAGCAATTTATTTTGTCTTCGATTTACTTTGTTTCTTAGTAACAGCTATGCTTACTTTAATTTAACCTAATCATTAATTATCCATGAACTACCAGTCCTGTTAGAACCACAAAAACTTCAATATAATCACTTCTTTGTTTTCACATTTTGATGTATAATTTACAGACCCTTGTATTTTTATATATTTAACTGGGATTCTTAATAACAAAAACGAATTAAAAAAAAATAAAAAAACTAAAATTATTATCTTATCAGAAATAATCTTATTTAGAAAGATACGTTTATATTTCAGTTGATCTTTTAAGTAAGTTTTAAACACTGTAAGTATATAAACATTGTTTTCAACTTTAATAATGTCATTGAATAATTAGTTCTCGTCGGCAGGTTTATTTTAAATTCTACTGTAGTTCTATTGTTTTTCTTTCTATCGTGTTTACTTATATTTAAATTTACCCTTCATTTCTTGGAAGTATGATTTGTTTACATAGTACAGAAACAGTGGTTTTAAAACCCAAGATGAATAAAGATCAATAAATTAGAAAAAGATTATTTTTTGAAGGTCTTAAACAAGCTAAAATATACATGCCAATATCAAAGTAATGGAAAAAACAACCATTTAAAAAAATATATAATTTTGTTTTCAGTTTGGGCTTACGTTATATTATGTATCAATCTTTTTTTCTGAAGAACAAAAATTTTTAGAAAAAAAATTAATTTAGCAAAGGGTAGCTTGATAGGAAAAAAAAGATAAAATTTTAGTTTTTGATTAAGCAGAAACTAGGAATTAGTAAACTTATCAGGAAAGGAACTTTGTAAAAGAAAAAAATGAAGGACCAAGGAATTGGGAAATTAACAAATTTAGGGATAAAGAAAAAATTTTTCGAAGAAATCTCAATTGTCAGAAACAATGCTAACATGAAGCACAAGGCCTCTCTGGGAAAAAACGTAAGCGCTTCATAGAATAAGCTTCATAAAAAATCAGTAGCTCTTGATCGCAAGCTTTTTTCTAATGTTTGGTCTTTCCTATAAGAAGGTGATCAACATCATGTTTAGTTACACCGCTGGTACCATCAATAGCACCTTTTATGAACCTTTAATTTCACCATAGTAATAAAAAACACATTATTGCTTTTAAAAATATATAGAAATAGAGAAAAAATAAAGAAATTTTAGAAAAATATGTCAATTATATTTTTGTAAATTCTTGATGATTAAAGGGAAAAAAATATTCAGAGAAAATAACAGAAATCGACAACCAAAATATAATGCATCAACTAAAAAAAGTTGAGTAAAAATACGAAGAAAAAAAACTTAATATTTTTACTTAATTAAACCTCACTATAGTATGTATGAGACTTACAATGAAGGTACCATGCATACATATATAAAGTCTGAAAATTGACCTCACTACTAATAATTATATTTAATAATTATATTTAATTAATTTTAAATAAAATTATAAATATTGATTTTTTACACTAAAAACCTGCTTTAGACTTTGGCTACTTGCACATCACTCAAACAAAAATTTATTTTAAAACAAATATAATAAAAACAAACAAAACATCTGTTTGTCTATCTCACTTCTGTAATTATATATATATATATTTTTTTTTTTTGTTTTGTTTTTAAAGCATTTAAAATGTAAACTGACATAATACACAAAATACACACAACTAGATAATCTTTTGAAAAGAATTCACTTCATAATTTGTTAAATAATTCGCAGTTCACTCTTTAAGAATAAAATCATTTACGGCAAAACCATTCAATCATAATTTGAAGAAATGAGCAATAATCTTTTATCTACGGATCGGGGACGAAAAAGTAAACAATTTAACAACTATGAATTCTCAAAAACACCTGCAAGCAGAAGCCAAATATTTTATATCAAAACTTATTTTGAGAAATATATCTAATTTTCAACGCATTTCATTACTTATAATTACAAGGTGACTTCATCAAAACACTTTTATGATAGAAGAACAAGTGATGTAATATAATATAGATGACTATTTCTTTGATGTCTTTCTAAATAATGCAAGACCTAGAAATTATATGACTTTTTTTCAAGAAATCAACAAAAGTATTATATTGAGATAAATCACAAGTTTTAAAGTTCATTTAGCAGTTAGTTTTCAATGTCAAATCAAAAAAAATAATGGTTAATGAATATACTTAAATCAATGCAGGAAAAGATTTTGGTTTTGTTTTACTTTTAATCCAATTTTAGTTATGCCACTTAATAAAAGAAATACAAAAACTAAATCAACACATTTGTCTTGTTTCAAGATTTCAAAAAAAGGCATATGAATTTTCGGACAATGTAAAAACTTAAGTTAACCACTCTAGGGCCAGGGTTGTCCCTAATGGCAGCTGGGGAAGGACGAGTTCTCCCTACTAACCAAAAAATCGACTTTTTACTTCCATTCACTAAAATTTTAAGTCACCCTACCAAATAAAAAGCCTCCCTCTAATTTTACAAGAATCATCACATTTTCAGACAAATCCTGAAACATAGCCCCTTTTCAATTATATTTGAATAAAATTTCTGATAAAAAGATCAAAAGTAAGCATATTGCTATCATTGCAACTTCTATTATAAAAACAATCCTTTAAAATTTTAAAAATAAACTTTTCAAAAAAATGGAATAAAAGTAGCCAGGAAACCAAAATTTGATGTTTATTTGTGAGATATTTATCCATTAGTTAATAAAAATAAATTGAACTATTTATGAACAATGATTACTGAATTTATTTATATTCTAATAATAATAGCAGTTAGAATTTAGTAACAGCTTTGAAATGTTAGAAAAAAGTCCAAAACCAGAGAATCCAAGACCATATTAACAAAATTAACTCTCCATATTCCTGGTATGCCCAATAAAGAGAAACCTAGGCAACATAAGATTTAATTTCCATGGAACCAACAAGGTCATACTCAACCTTGTTGGTCCTGATCTTAGTTTGAATGTTGAATCACTTTCCCAACTCTCAAGTTTCATGTTTTAAAATTATTTAACACATCTAAGTAATTTTTTTGACTCACTAAAAAGCTTTCTGTTGTTTTCATGATGTTTTCAATTTGGTATGCTAGTTCAGCTTACTCTTTTGTTTGAAGTTTCAACTTCTTTTCAATGGCTTGCAGTTTACTACAACAGTAATATGTAAAAAATTTAAATAAGGAAAGTTTTGTATTATTTTAACCCTTTCCGGTCTAAAGGTCCATAGTATGGCTTAGGATTTTTGCAGGGCATCCACAGACTCAAACCTGGAAGTGGGGGTGGTGTGGACCTGTTGTAGGGGATGAGATAGTTTAAAATAACATTGCGATTGCTGCAGTAGAGAATGAGGATAACAATTTTGTTTTGAGAATGCTAGGCTAAATTTATGTTGATCATTTTGTTGGTCTTCTTCTGTTGATATTGATTGACTATTACATTAGGATGTTTTTCTTACCGTTTTCTTTTCCCTGGAGTATTTTATGTTTTGATGAAGGTTTTGATTTGAATTTTTTTCTATATGTTTTGTATTTAGTCTGTCTACATTAAGTAATGTAGGTCAGAAAATATGTTGAGACATACTGCTAATTTAAGCTGAGACCAGAAAGGGTTAATGTTATTCTTATAAGATTTGTGATGGAATTAATATCAAATCGGTTTTTTTACTCTTATGTTCTCACAATAATTTTTTATATTAGACCTTCTGTTATTATTGTTATTTTTTATATTAGACCTTCTGTTGAGTATGCGTCTTTAAATTTGGTCAAGAAGATGTAGACATACCGCAGAAGCTTCCGATTAAAGATGATAGCAATATTAAGACATAGTCAAATGGTGGCCTTAAAAATATAGAGTATTTTCTTGGGTGGAATTTGATTTTGCAATGGATTCAATGTAAGAATTCTAAGTTAATTGGGAACGTTAGACCGAATAATCAAATCTAGTTAGATTCATTCAGTTCATCACCATTCATCAGCACAGATGTAAAAAAAGGAAACTTTAAGCAGTTTTAGGAAAGGAGCTTAGTTTCTGAAGCATTGAAAGACACGGACCATTTCTCACCCCATTCAACATCAGTGCGACGGTCATCTTCCAAATCAGCTGCCCTTTCAAAGTTATCAAAAGTATCGTTTGTCTACCCTAAGGATGAGTACAGAGTAGTACTATCTGCACATATAGCAAACTTACAAAGAATACTAACAGGCAAATCATGAAAATTAGAAAAAGAAAAGATTAGGTCCCAGAACACAACCTTGAAGGACACCAGAATTTACAGATAAACATTTCAAAGAGTGGTCATCGAGGATCAGCTTGATTTATCTGTCTGACAAAAAGGACTTAATGATAATTAAAACTTCATCAGATATACCATATGACTTCACCTTATGAAGAAGTCCAGCATGCCACGTCTTTTCGAATGCCTTAGAGATATAATACTGCCCTGGATTAAATGCAAACATGAAGAGACTGAAAGACACAATCACAGATGACCTAACATTGCAAAAAAATCATATTGATGATCAGAAAACAGACTGAGCGACACTAAGTGGCAAGTAGCACAAGAGTTAATTAAGGATTCAAAGACCATACTGTTACTGAAAGAAAACTGACAGGAACGGTAATTACGGGAATCAGATCACTCTCAAGATTTTTTTAAAGTCTTATTTTGGAATGGAAAATGGAAAATCTTCACAATGGAAAATGGTCTATTCCGATAAACTCTGAGGCCGACACTGATTTGTTATTTCCTACTACTAACATCGATGGTGAGCAAGATGCTGATTCTGATGTGCCAATGTAGGATTGTTTTGTTTATTTCATTATTTCGTAATTTCTAATATTTTGACTTCATTTATTATGCATTTTTTTTTTTTTTTTAGTCTAAAATGTTTAGATTAAGGCTAACATCTCTTGATTTTACTGATTGTAAAATATATAATAATATTTGGTTTGGCCTTTCTTGAATTAAAATGCTATGCCATGAATTTTTTGAGATTTATATTCCTGAAATTCTATAAAGAGTTATCTGTTTCCTCTTTACAAAACATATTATAGTTTATATAAAT
>JAUZNK010034860.1:0-34978 GCA_035046665.1 Euphysa ruthae
TATATATATGCATACACACGTATAAATATATATATAAGATATATATATATATATATATATATATATACATATATATACACACATACATACATACACACATACATATATGATATCGAATCTAATCCAGATGTACATTACTTCTTTGTACACTTTTTAGCATATAAAAATTAGTTAAACGTTTTTATAAAAACGAAAGTTTTATCCTATCTTTTCCCACTCGTATTCCTCCGTTTTTCCCTGTTTCCCACTTTCATGTTTTAGTACCTACAATTTTTTTTTATTTCATTTTCGAAATCTACAAAAAAATCATAGATGAGAAACTTCCAATTAAATTTATTTAATCATTTTTTCCGACGAGTAAAGAATTAAATGTAAAATTCAACCTTCATTCCATGCCAAATATGCTTTAAATTGGCAGAAAGTTGAAGATAGCATCAAAGCATGTCAAGGACACTTAGAAGAAAGCTGTTTTGAAAGGGTTTAATATTTAGATATTTGTTTTATTTTAAACACCGGGAGCAAAAATCGTGTTTTTGCTTGTTGGTATTCTTTATTTGAAATTTTTACTGATTATTCTTTTTTTATATTATAGAGTGAACTTCTTAACTAACCTCGAGTCTTATACTGAAATCAAATGCCGCACCCACTTGCTCACACACAATAAACTCCGAGATACTTGATTTTTTAAACGAATCAAGGGAATTAGTCGTCACATTCCATTTGAAAAAAATTAGCCATTATAAATAAAAAAATACTAAGAAAGCTGTGAAAACGTTTATTGAAGAAAAAGTTTTTAACAGGAGAAACTCGCATAAAGCGTTTATTTTGTGTTTGTTTTTTTTTTTTTTTATGAATGACGTCTTTTACTGCCATTGGCTTTCAACAGCAGTGACGTTTCAAAACTCGAGACAAGAAAGTAAGGAAAATAAAATCATATGACCTATACATATATATTCGAGAATAGTTTTGGGTTGATGCTTCGCACTTGAATAAAAAGGCTAATCACAAATTCACAACAGAATTTAAAAGCGAGCTGGTGGTGGAAAGGATTTCTAGCCATTGTAATTTTGTGCAAATTCTGTAAAGTTTTTTCATGTATTTTTTAGAAAGCAGGGAAAACAATATCTTATTGCGGCTTCGAACCTAGCTTTTGCTATCTGTGGTCCTTTTCATTTCCACTTTTATAATAAAAAATTTTTTTAAATATAAAAAACTTTCCCCAAATTTCTTTAGTTAACATTATATTGGTGATTGAATCTAATCCAGGTGCGCACTACAATATAGAAACCCTTTGCAAGAACACAAACAAGTATGGCTTCCCTTTAGCCAAAAGGGACTCATTTCATCCATCTCTATAAATAGCTTATTAAGAAAAATTGGAAACTCATTACAACTAACATAAAACCAACCAATCACAGGAATCACTGAAAGTAAGATCACTCCTTTTTAGATGGCAGTGAATCACTGAAAGTAAGATCACTCCTCTGTAGATGACAGTGAAATTTAAATATGTAATTACCAAATTTTAAGGAAAGACAGAAATATATTTGGAGGTAGAGTTGCTTGTTACATCAGAGAAAGTTTCAATGAAATTTAACTTAAAAATGATATTGAAAACATGTTCTTCTTCATCGTACCAAGCCTTTTACAGTGGGTATAGTTTACTGACTACCTGATTTTAATTTATTGATTCTCTGGCTCAAACGTTGTACATCATCCATAAGAGTAGGAAAAATCTATTTATCCTCGGAGACCTAAATATTAATTTTTTAAATAAAATAATTATGTTCTCGATAACAAAGCTGCCACTCCTAATTTTTGAATAAATCTAAATAGTTTATTTTCATGTTTGGTCTAACCCAGCAAATGCTCAGAGAAAATTTCCCAGCATGGACCTCTTGTACGTTGTCTTTCAGGTCACCAGCTTGTCTTCTGTACTTATAAATTAATTAGAATAGGTACTAACAAGCATTTTAGGTTTAGAAGTATACATGAAGTAGTAGGGTAGTTCCACGAATTTGAACGAAGGGTTTAGAGGCTTTTTTTAAGGTTTTTTGAACAATTGTAGACATTCTATGTGAAAATTTCGTCCCATCACTCAGAATTTTTGACTGTCGTAGGAATTAAATTGATTGTAGTCAAATAAAACTAGGTTGAGATAATTCCCTTCCACTAGGAATTGTTGTATGTAGGGTGTGGATTCAAACCATTACCCCGCAAGATATATATGCTCTTTCATTGCTAAAATCGATAAGGTATATTTTTTTGTAATACTTCAGTAGTGCTAAAATGCCATGGGTATACTACATTTTTTGTAACTCAAGTAATGGGTATTTCTCCAATTTAGATACTTCTTCTGTTTAGACACGTTTAAAATTTTATATATATATATTAAATGTGGTCTGGCAAGTTTCTTACTTGGTAAATGTAATGGGGTATATATTTTTAGGTGAGATTTTCGATATTGTATTACTAAAATACTAAAAAAAATTTTTTTTTGGTTAAGATCATTTGAAAGATGCAGTTAAGAAAATATTTTGCATATTAGATTTTGGTTCTCTCAAATTTAGTTGTGTCTGTGAAAATATTTGGAATTTTTACAGTGTGGTTAATAAAAGGATTCTGGATTTATAATATTTGTGTTGATGGAATAGAAAATTTAAGTATGCGGGATTTGAAAATTTTCAGAATAAAAAAACTTAGGGATAGGGAACGAGAAAATTTGTGAGTAAACGTGGAAGTGTAGAACCTGGAAAAATTTAAAGATGTGGAAAATGTTTTATATTCTCAGGGATTTAAGAGGTAAAGAAAGCAGAAATTTCGAGAACATGTTAAACTTATGGATAAAAAATGCCTTGCGTGATGTACAAATTTTTAGAGATTTTCGTGATGCAAAATTTAAAAAAAAAACCTACATTTTATTACGTTCATATTGCCTTAGATAGTTTAGTTTCCAACATTTTCATATGACTACTCCAACTTTTTGGTTAATCAACTGTCCCAGAAACTTTATTGAATTTGTCTTCCTTAATTCTATACCATCAATAGATAAAAATGGAAGTTTTAAAGGTAAACTTTCTGCTGGTCCCCGTTTATGAAATAGTACAAACCTAGTTTTGTCACAATTTAATGAGTTATTTTGCCAAAAGTGAAAAATGATTTAATTCATTATTCATGCTTGTAAACATATTTTTAATGTTGCTGTTATTTAAAAACAAATGAGTAGCTCTCATCAGCAAACGTAATTACAGATAACAGGTTCGAGACTCTATACAATATAAAAAACTTAAAGTAAAAGCAATAAGGGTCATATGCTTGTAAATGACTATGGCAGAGAAAAGCAATTTTTTTTATTTTATTGGATTAGTGAGAATGAAATATCTGAAACACTACTACAACATAACAGAAGAAATTTTTGCCAATTTTAAATTAACCACTTGCCAAAATTTTAAAATAGGCTATGACAAAATTACACAAATTTCCTTTATTTACATTATAGTCGCATGATGTCCAGGAGGTAACAAATTTTTTCCATAATGCTTAAATCCATTGTAGTTTCTACCCCAAGTCATTATAAATAACGAGTTGTCATCCGGCGAGGTCAGTCTTGCCACATGGGGAAAAAGGCCTTTTTAGCCTTGGGTGGCAACCTTCCTTGAGTTGGTTTCTCGAAAAACGTCGGTTGGTAAACCAATAATTGTCTTCAAGAGTAGGTGGAGTATATCGCCCAGTCTTGTACCACTTTGACTATCGGTGTGGATGCAGTGCTGGTTGCATTTCAATATCTGTTCTAGAACGACGAATACCGGTCTACCTATTGTCTGATGAGCATAGGTAGCACATATTGGCTTAATTCTTGTTAGTTGTTCATGTAGAGTGTACCGAGATAGTAGTTTACTGGTTGCTACGCTACCGAATCGTAGAAAGGAGCCCAAACACTTTGATAGAAACTTATAGAAGCTGCTCCACCAACAGGTTATAGATAGCGTTGCAGTTGTAATGCCAATTTGGATGTGGGTGTTACATCTGTAACAAATCGCTTCTTTGAGACAGCTCTACTTTTACTTAGGTAAAAGGTTCATAATTAACAGGCAAAATAATAGACTGAGTTGACTTTCTGTGCAAGTTATTCAAAAAAGACACCAGGACTTCTTTTAAACCCAATGTTATATTATGATAATTACTAGCAAACCTAAATCACACTGCAAAACATCACTCAAACCTTTTATCTCTTTCATTCACGAACATTCGTGATCTTTTCAGCAATTTTCCTCATGTTGAATCTTTTTCTCTTTAATTCATCACCTGAAATCTTGATCCTTTCATAACTTTGTCTGACTATATTGTACCAGGTTACCTTCCCATAATTGGCAAGGACACCTCTTTTCACGTGCATGGCCTTGGCATCTTTGTCCGTGACAACCTGCTCGTGGCTTGCGAAACCTCTTTTGAAAACCCCGATGAATAGAATATTTGTTTACGTCACTCTTCTGCAGTCGACTAGTTATCTTTTCTTCTTATATCGTTCTCCTTCCACACATTACTGCAGTGTAACCAGCTTAAAGTCTGAAAATATTGAATAGACTCTCATAATTCACCCATCTGCTAATATCTTTGTCTTTGGTGACTTCAGAAAAATCATCCAGGTGATCCTCGATGGCCACTCTTTGAACTGCTAATTTGTAAATTCGGGTGTCCCTCAAGGTTCTGTTCTGGGACCTAGTATTTTTCCAATTTTCATTAATGATTTACCTGATAATATTCTTTGAAAGCTTGCTATATATTCAGATATTATCTTATACTCATCCTTAGGGAAGACAAACAATGCTTTTGATACGGTTGAAATTGGAAGATTACTTGGGCACTATTGTTGAATGGGGTGAGAAATGGTTGGTGTCATTCAATGTCTCAAAAACGAATTTCCATAGATTGCTTAAGCGCACCTTTTCTTGGAATTCATACATTGAATCCGTCTTCCAATCCAATCTTCTGCCAGGAAAGGTGGATCTCTATTCCGGTTGCGACATTTTCTTCCGTCCGAGAGTATACTTTATAAATATAAGGAATATTGCTGCAATCTTTGATTAAATTATTTGAATCTTCAATCACTTTCCCATCGCAGAAATGAAGCCTTATTATCACTGTTCTATAAGCATGTACTGATTCACCCTCCTATCAACATACAGCCAATTCATCGCCATATATTGTTCAATACTCAAGTGGACACGGTTACCCAACTTAAAATCTTAAAACTTTTCAGACGATCTTTAACTGATACCCGGACAAATGTTTCAAACATGGATGATTTCAAACATGAGTGGTTTTAAACATGGGTGGTTTCAAACATGGGTGGTTTCAAAGGGTCGTTGAAGAATTTTTTCAAAGGTTCAAAAAGGAAACAAATAAATTGTATTAATGCAGATTGAATAAGGTTTATATATACAATATTTCGATATAAATATAAAATATTAACAATATTAACAGAGATTATTGCTTTTGGAAAATTAAAAAAAAAAAAAAATTACTAAATAAAAATCCGAATTATTCCTATCATGATGGCATTTACCTACTTTGAACCGCCAAGAAAATAGAGACAGCTGTGAATCGAAAATACACAGAATCCTAAATAAAAATAAAGGTATAATATGATTTCTAGGCGAAGTAGAATTTCAAAAGATTATTTGATTGTCGCTGTACGCGCTTCTAAAGATGGTGGATTTAATAATGGCATTTTTGAAAACAAAGATCATTTATTGCACGTTCAAAATTTTAAAGAAATTCTGGCTCTCTTAGAATATAGTGTTTGTGATGATAAAAAACTGGTGAAAATTTCAAAAAAAAAAATATAAAGTATCGTATAAAAAATTTATTACTCTGGAAGAGACTTAGATGGCAGGTCTTGAGGAGGCAGACCAACAGATGGTGGTATACTAACAGGATTTGGCTGTAATAAAATTGGGCGTTGGAAGAAAATAACGATTCCAGCACTTGCGCTTGTAAGTCCTGCCCTATGAATTGAAGGGGTCTCTAAAACACAAACCAGTTCCCATCCTCTGCTACCCATTTCTGTAAGCAAAGGGCCAAGTTGAAGATCAGATTTCACACTAGAGAAGCCATATGTTAAGGGCATATAATACTCAATCATGGTCACTTGATACCTAGGAGTTGGATCATTCATTTTCGCAACTTCTTTTTCAAAAAACCACAACGTATTCAATACTCTCGGCATGCGTCTGTGTTGATGACCTTCATTATTCAACCCTGTTTCTTGCTGGGCAATGAAAATATCAGCCAGCCTCCAACCCTGAAAGAACAAGAAAGATTAAAAGATACTGAAAATCAAGAAAGGACTCTATACTAATGAAGGCTTACTAATCCAGGAATATTCAACGTACGGTGGGATGCCGTCACTGGAGACGGGAATTTTACTTTCGATTTCAATAAAGACTTTTCTACACAAAATATAATGAACGAAAATGAAGGAAAATCGAAAAAATTTTGACAAAAATTATGAGAATAAATTAATGCCCCAATTTACAATTAACCCTTAGACTCCGTTGTGACCTTTGTTATTGTGACTTTCATGAAGAATCTGCTGACAGTGAGTGATTTTTTTTGCTGAATTTGTTAAATGATGATGTACCATTACAATCATCTGAATGATAACAATGAACATAAGCGGACTCCGGAGCGAAAGGTTACGAGTTCGACTCCCACCTCTGGCGGAAATTTATTTCCATGTTATCTCTGAGTTTCTGAGCAAAACTAATTGCATAACGCAACACAAGCTCAATTGGGTCGTGTTGGTTGGTCGAGCAAATTTCGCAGGCGCAAATGGGCGTCCTATGTACTCCAAGACCCGCCAAGTGAGCAGTGAGCCCTCCTGGAAATGTCTTGGCAATTTGTTGGTTCCCCATGTTAAATATAACAAACTTCATATCATCTCACAGTTCTAAAAGTCTATTGATATACTAGACGCAAAAAAAAAACATATAAAAACGAATAAAAGCTAAATACTTAATACTTCTTTAAGTCTCCCTCTAACTTTCTTAATCTCTCATTGAGATTCTGAAACAGTTTTCTTTTCAGATTTTTTTCTTGAAATTCATTAGCCTTCACTAGGTAACTCATATCATTTTTCTTCTCATCTTTCATGCTGTATTTACCAATATCCTGCTCTAACAATACTATAGTTTGTTGAACTTCTTCTCGCTTTATCTTCACATCTGAAATTTTGTCACTAACAAATTTCTTCTTTTTGACTTTTTCATCCACATTTGCATCATACTTTTTTGTATCAAGAGCTGCCACATATGTAGAATAAGTGTGAGTGCTGTTTGTAGAAACCATGTGATCATACACCATACGCTGTCCATGTCAAGATGTTTTGTCTGGAAAACTTTAGGTTTACCTTACGACTTTTATAGATGAAACCTTAGCTCCAGTCAAACAAGAAATCATTGGATAAAAAAAATCGTCGCAATACTAACAGTAGCCCTTAAAGTTTGTTTTAACGAGAAAATCAACCTTTAGCCTTGCTTTACCTGGATTTCAAAATTTGGCAACAGCCTTATTTCTCAATATATCATCACATGAACAAGATTTTAGACTGTTTAAGAAGAGTTCCTGTCAAACAGCAAATTAATCTATCACTTATCTATATATTTATGGAAACTGGAAAACGATATCGGCAATTTTAAGAAATTTATCTGAATTATCAGCTAAAACATATAATTCACACCAATCAGTGACTTTCTTTCTGAGTCTCATTATCGCGTTTTGTTACCACTATGTGTGTTATTAGCACAAGCATTGGTTTCTTGGATAAATAAGTTTTAAAAATATAAAGTATCAATGACACAAATCAGAATTTTAGAGAATTCTACGTAAAACTTCCAGTCGGCAGTATTCAACTTGACGCCATTGTTTTTTGTTACTCAAACGATCTAAAATTATAAAGAATTTAAGCATATTCGAATACGGTTTTTAAAGAACACTAAAAAAAAGTTGATAAATTCAACCCGCTTATTTTGTAATGTTTCAAGTAACTTTTCGAGAAATTTTAGCAATGATATTTATAGGTTTAAAGTCATATTTGAGTCCAGTATCAAGGTATCAAAGAAACAAGTATTTTTTTTCTCGAAAATCTCAAATTTCTTTTCTTTTGTCATCAAACTTTGTAAAAAATGATGACTTAATTGATGGATAAGTTAGGTTGTTTTAGCAAGTTAATAACGGTAAATCATGATGATATATTTTGATCACAATACTTCCATTTTATTTATACTTACTATAATTTTCTGTTACCAAAGCTTATTGATTGAAAAGGCACTTTTAAAATAATTCCGATTTATTGGGTACTAATTGGAGTTTGCTTTTTAAAAGATTTACAGCACCTGTCTAATCATATATACGTTTTCTGGTGCTTTGAACAAAGAAAATAGGAAAAAATTATGAAATTTGGCTGAAAAACAGATAGTCAATGGCGACCGTTACTAAGAAACAGCAAAGTTCGAAAACAAAAAAAAAAAAAAAAAAAAAAAAAAAAAAACAACCAGACTCAATTTAGAAAAAATTATATTTTGTTTAAAAGGGGTTGCCATAAGGGTCACCGCTGCTAAAAGGATGGATTCCAACAAATGATATGGTTAAAAGAAAGATCATATAATTAGCAGATAAATAATTAGCACCAAAAATATAAAAGTTTTCACAAAAAATCAAGGTTTTCACAAGTACATATTAAAAAGTGTCACTTTTATTTGGTTATTTTTGTTCCAACTCATTAGGGTTTAATAAAGTTTTTTTTTTTTTTTTTTTTTTAAAGACCTAACGCAACCCATTTGTTGTTATAAAAGATTAAGATTTGCTCAATTTAGATTTTTCCTAGTTACTTAGGTATATTCGCAAAATACTTTGATTTCTAAGTTTTTGTTAGGTAATACTTGTTTTTGTCCGCAAAATAAAGAACGTAAATTAAGCAGAAATTAAGTACCTGATCAAGATGCATGGCTAGTGTACCATTCCAATCGCACTGCACTTGCGTACCACTCATATCATAAGTCATATGCATTGGTGTGCAATAACCTATGTATGTGTAACAAGTAGGATTCGGGTGTTTGGGAACATCAAAGAACAGATCAACAGAATATACTAAAAAAAAAAAAAAATAAAAGTTATTAATGGACCCTAGAATTAAGGCAGGATCTTTGACAAATGACGTAAAACCAATTTTATTTTTAATAAACAGCTGTAGAGAAATTAAATAATGATTTTTGTTTTAAAAACACAAAATCTTTCCGAAATCTTATGAAAAAATTCTTTTAACAAAAAAATATACACAACATCAAACTCTAAGACAATACGTATTTACATGTGTTTATAGACAATGCAATATACCTTCTGTTCTTGTAATAAGTCCGCATACCTAATTACACTCAACTTGAATCAACGAAGTCGAAATAAATAGTTACTAAAATACATAGAATGCAAGCATGAGTGAGCTGCTGGGCTCTTAGGTTCAAATCCTACAAAGTTCACTCACTTCATTCTCTCTACTTTTGTGTATACACCTGCTAACTTTATACAATGAACATGTAAAAATTTTAGGTCCAACTTCGAAGTGCAATTTTTGTATTTTTTTATGATTGTAACATGCACTTGTCAACGCTATTAGATGTTAAAGTTTAAAGAAGTTAAAAAGAAATCAGAGTTGATGAGGGCTATGCTACCTAAGCGAATTTAAGAGACAGTGGAGATATGCAAGTCTTGGGTTCCATTATGATTTGCTAACATGATAGATCTAAATGAGAAAAGCTATGAGTGTGGAAAAAATATTGCATTGGTCATGGTTTAACGGTTTAAAACAATCAAAGAGAATCATTTAGGACTTTTTGTGATTATGAAATATGATGGTAACAAATTTTTGGGATTTTGTTCTTTTTATGCTTTGTTACCGTACCGTATATTGTTAAACTAGTACGTCTTTTTGCAGGCATATATATGTAATATTTGCAATTATGGGTGGGTCAGCTAATAGCATTCCTAGTGTGCCCAGGAGTTGTGTAGTAATTTGCCGGATTCTAACTATTATTTTCATTGTAAACATCTTGAAGATCTCAACTGAAAGAAATAAGTTAGAATGGTTGAACAAATCATGACACTTTCTATCTTTCATACAAAAATTTCCCCACACATCTTTTACAACCATTTCCACTTATTTTATTGTCGTTAAAGGTTTCGGTAGTAGAGTTTTATTTAGTCTTTTCACAGAATCCAAGTATGGATAAATACCTTTTATCAAAAGCTACTTGAATTTTTTTTTTTCAATTTGTGATAAGTAAATATTTTTCTGCTAGAGTTTGACAAAAAATAAGCTATTAATTTCAAGAGTATCCACTTGTATTGCATAAGACGATATTACAATTTATAATCTATATTTTTACACAGATGACTGACATTAATATAGGAACTAACCAGTATTTTATTACTAAACGAAATGTAGTTTTCCTCATTATCCTGATAAGTATCCAGATAATTTATGGAAAACCAAAGGAATAAATAAATAATTTCAGGAAGCTAAATCTCCTTAAAAAATCTAGCATTTGGCTATATTTTTGCATCTTACTTTTTCCTTTTAACCAATATTATTCCCTTAGGAACAAAAGACTCTTTGTAAACATTTAGCTTTTTTTTAAACATTTCTAGATTTTATTTGGTGGTATCCAAATAATTATTATCTGACTGTGCTGCATAAGTCACAGGATTTGTAATATCCTTATATCCATCTAAATCTGCAACTGCATAAGCCCAGGTCTTTAAGAGTATTAATTACAAAGCACTTGATTTAATAAACTTTTTTGAGAGTGTATTTGATATTATTTGTCTACCTGATCAAGTTTTATTTTTATGCATCTTATTAGTTTTATAAAAGAACAAAATCTGCATACCCAATAGAAGGTATTTCCATAGTTTTATATATTTTTAAGTGAAAGAGTTGAGCCTTAATTTGGCATCAACAATACTTACAATAGTTATATAAAAAAGAGCAACTTTTGAGAAAAAAAAATTTTGTATGATCAACAACAGAAAAAAATTGTAACAACTTATATTGTCTTTCAAGAAAAAAGCATAAAGGAGCAGAAGTAATTTGTGTAGAGCAGCAGTAAAAAAATATGGGCTGTCAGTCTGACTACAAACCTGCTACCAAAGCTTCCTCTAGCTGCAAAAAAATGTGTAAAATTTGAAAAATCTGAAGGTATTGATTAAATATCTGCTATTTCATCTGATGAAAACGAGTAGTATTTTAACAGTAAAAAAAAACCAATTGATAACAAAGATGATAATTTTTAGTTAACAGAGTTACAGATAAAAGGACGCAAAAGTTTTAGATTTTATTAGCTAAAAAAGGTCAAGGTAAAATATCAAAGAAGATTTGGATGCATATCTCAAAACAATAAAAATGAAATATACATTAAAAAATCAAAATGGCGCAAAAAATAACCTTTCTCAAAGAAGGAGACCAGAAAATGGGCTAGGAGAACAATATCAGGGAAATCTAACAAAATAAAATTTGAAACTCAGAAAAAGAAAAATGACCCTCAAAGTTTAAGTGATAGACTGGAGTTTTTAATAAAATAATATCAAAATCGAATTCTGTGGTAAAATAGAAGTATGTCAGTAATAAATAAATCAAATGACAAAACAGCGATTTGATTTAATGGCATACCTGATTCTATAACAAAAGAAAGTATTAAAAAAAAAGCAGCAAAAAGGATTAGTAATAATTTTAAGTTCAGGTAAATGATCTCATTGATAATAAAGTGAAAAAGTATTAAACGACTTATGGGCTCTTAGAATTTAGTTTGACACTAAGAAAAATTTTCTCAAGAAAAATGTCTTATGATGTCCTTTGATAGGTCGCATGTGTCAAAAGATACTCTCTTTCTATCTTCTAACTTAAAAAAAATAATAAATAAAAATCGTGAACAAACTACAAATGTTGCTTGAAAACCATATTCTTGCTTCTTGGCCTAATGACAAAGATCAAAATATTCTTCCTTTTATCACTCTTCCTTTGAACATAACAGATCGATCTAAAACACTTATTGATAACGTTTTTTCTAATCGCACAAATGGAATCTTGTCTGGTTAATTGACTACACCAGTCTCAGATCACTTAACACAATTTCTTACTTGTCCCTATTTTAAAAAAACATTTGTTCCACACAAAAATAATATTGTTTGTAGAAATACCAATAACTATGATAAGGTGATAAGGATAGTTTCATTTCTGATTTTCTAGAAATTGACTGGGATGATGTGTTAATTAAAAATAATCCAATCTTTGTTATGAATCCTTATCAATGTCAACAATCACTCCAGCCCATTCCCAAATCGTCTATAAGAAATTCACTCTTATAAAACAGACAGACCTACACATTTTTCAGAAAACTTAAGCACTTTTTTCACTTCCATTGCTCAAAGGCTTAAAACTAAAATTCACTCTTCTTATTCAAAGTTTTTGAAACCGTTTGACAAAACTTAAATTTGGTTTTTTATCCAAAAATTCAACCTCTCATAAGTACAACTGAAAAAAATCAGAGAGGCTCTTTATATCAGTCATTTTGCTTGTGAAATTTTTATTGATCTTCAAAAAGCATTTGATACTGTTGATCATAATATTCTAATCTCCACATTAGAGTATTATAACATTCGTGGCATAGCATAGGATTGGTTTCAATCTATGTGTGGTGTTCCTCAAGGCTCTATGTTTGGAGGAAAAATATCAGAGAATCTAGAGTTTAATGTCTCAAAGCTTTTTATTTATATTATGATGAGACTAATCCTCCATCTTGAATCCTTAGGGAAAAAAGTAAGAAACTAAAATGTATAAGGCAGTTTCCACAAAAAGTATTGCATACTTATGCATCACTGCAATGGTCTGCTTGTGGAAATTGTAGAGGAGACGGTTGCAAAAGTGAAAGTCCAAAAGTCGATGTCGGGGAAATAATAGAAAATGATTCTTTGGTATCTCTTCTAAATGGTTGAAAGTTTATAATGGGAATAGATTGATGTTGAACATAAATTATTGGTTGATGTGATAATTTCCTTTATGCCCCAGACTTGATAGCATTAATTTAGATGAGAAGAGAAAATAGAATAATACTCAAAGCGGAGTTGGCACAGTAGTATGATTTTGACTATGGAATGGAAGTTACGAATTCGACTCCCAATTTTGGCAAAAATTTATTTTCCATGTTATCTCTGAGTAAAACTCATTGCGTAATGCGACGCTAGCTCAATTTGGTTTGGTTGCTTGGTTGAGCAAATTTTGTTGATGCAAATTGACTTCTAAGTACTCTAAGACCTGCCACGTGGGCCCTTCTTGAAATTCGTCTTGATAATTTATTGATTCCCCACGTTAAATATACAAACTCACTCACTTTTATATTTTTTTAGAGTAGGTCTATCAACAAAGTGACTTATTTTACATATGGTACAGGAGAATTACCCCAAAATACTAGTGAACCTAGAATTAAATGTCGCAAAACTATTTGATTTTGGTATCGCTTGAAGCATAATTTTATGTAGATCTTGAATCCATGAGGAAAAAAAGTAGGAGATTAAAGCGCATAATAGGGTTTTTGCAGAAGTTTTGACAGTTTTCCTAGAATGTATTAAACAAACAAAATCCTGATCTATGTATGCTATTGTCTTCATATTCAGGTATAAGGACAATAATATAATGTAGAGCGAAAGTAAAATAAAAAGGATTGTTTGATGACATCATTGATATTTTGATGACGTCATTGATTATGTTATACGCACTTTTTTAAGCATTCGTAAAAGTTTTCTCAACCTCACCTAAGTGCAATATATTAAGATAATAATTTAGTAAGACAAGCTCTGTCATTTTTAAAACTCTTATTATTAATATATAAAAATAGGAATAAAGGTGATGATAAAAATTAGAGCTTTTTAAACCTAATAGAATATGAATAAAAGCATGTACAGCAGAAGTGATTTTGTTTACTTGTACTTTAAAAGGTACTAACTTTCATTCTGAGAAAAAATGTTATCCTAATCAAGTCTTGCACATAAAAGTAGCTAACACTCAATAATCATGAAAAATATTAACCATATTTCGGTTGTCGTTTTCTATTAATTCCTGATTTTTCATCTATGGTGAAAATAACAAACCTTCTTTTTGTCTTTGACTCTATCAATAATAATCTTTCATTAGAAAGAAATGTTTAACATCATACAAAAACTTCTGCAGAATCAAAACAATATAATTTCTTGAACATAATATTTCACTAAACTAAGTAAAAAGCTGAAAAATGATAAAACTACCATAAGTAATACTTTTTAACAATTACATAAAATTTATAGATTGCTGGAACATCTCAAGAAAAATTTAAAAATCTTTAGACTGAAATTTGAAATTGACTCTTTTAGGAGCTTTGTTGTGTCAAGGGACAAAAAGCTACTAGCCGATTGCCGTATTTTGGCCTAAAACAACAAAATTTGGGAAATTTCTGGTAAACTAACAAAAAACTTCATTAAAAAAAAAATATATATATATATATATATATATATAATAACTGTCATTCACTTTCATTTATGATCCTACAACTTGAGACAAAATTTCAGAAAAAAATGGTTTTGGAGAAAAAATTGCAAATGGATAGAGAAACAAGGGTGAATTCATAGGATTCTACCCGCTTCATAAAAGTTTAATAAGTTTAATAAAACTTTAATATCTAAGGTGACTATGGTTGCAAAAAATTAGGATAACAGCTAATGAGACAAACAGCTGGCTTTGGTGTCGTGACGTTATCAAATTTAAGCAGTATGTTAAGATCCCCATTCAACATTTAGAGAAGTCTTAATAAATTTTATATTGAATGAAAGACAGGCCTGGTCAGGAATAAATTGCTAGGTCTGTGGTAGCCACACAACTAAGTTATCGATCAGAAGTGCAATCAACAGATTATTACCAAATGATCTTAGAATTTAAACAAATTGAGGCATGTGGTGTGCAAATTAAGGAGTGTGGTCAATACACACATAAAACATTTTAGGTGTGTGAGAGTGTGACCACAATCCATTCCTGAACAAGCCTTACAAATACCTATTACAAGGTCAAATGTTAAATATTCATTAATCAAAACATGGATTGAATCTCAAGTTATTTATCAACCAACTTAGAGGTAGATATTGATTGACTAAAACTGATAAAACCACATACCATGATGCAAATTTTGTTAGTAAACAGAATGATGATATTTTATCTAATATTGTTTTTAATTCATTCATAACCAGGGCAAAACTTGACTATTTTTTAAGCTTTGATGGAAAATTACTTTGAAAAAAATTGTATGAATTTGAATCAGCTTTGGATAAAAAGCTTATTTGCTGCTGCAATTACAACCAAATGTTTTGTAGCAAGAAAAAAATCACTAATTAACAGAGGAGGATTTCAAATCAAGGTCTTACTTGGTGACTGTCCCATTGAGTACCCCTGGCTTTGAACGGACCCAGAACATTCCATACATAAAAATCTAGCACCATGCTGGACCTTTTCATGGATTTTATTGTAAATATCTTGCATATTCGAGTCAAGTGGCATGTTATATGCATTCATTGAAAATAATCCACCAGCAGGAATCAACGACAGTTGCACATAAGATTGGCTAATACTTAGTTCCCAGGTCTCATTTGATGGAGTGTAAATCGTAGGTCTTGATAAAATACCTAAAAGCAAAAGGGGCACACTCACAGGATTAAAGCAATTTTATCAAACAATAAAAAATTGTCAACAAAATTATTAAAAATAATAAGCACATACTTTCAAATTACTTAAAGTGTTAAGTGTAACAATATTTTTAAAAATTAAGCACCATTTTGAAATTTTATTGCAGATATTTTTTCATTGATCTACATTTTTAATCAATGTATAAGCTATTGGCCTAAAATTAAATATAATAATATTAATGAAATTAAATGTTTTTTAACTATCATTAATATCATTATTTTATGGCTTAGTTATTTATTAATTTTAGAGCACTATTTTTTAGTAATACATAAACAAATAAATTGATACCATAAACATACATACTATATGTATATATCATTTTAGACGTTTTGAACTCAAAAAAGGTTAAAACGTGCTAAGGATATTTTGAAATGCATACTCGTAACAACGCCTTTTTTACCTTGAAATGTAACAATAGCAGTTGCGCTAAATGCTTTCACCTTGGAAGCATACGGTACTTGGAAGAAAGTGTTCATCTTATAATAATCTGCATATTGCTGTTGTAATGTACCAAAGTATGATTCAATATCACTTGTCACAAGTGGTTTCCCTTGTGTAAATCCAAATGAAAAATTGTTTCTAAGAGTAGCGTTAATAAGAACAATCCTATATTCATGAGCTGGTCCAGAATAAGGCACTGGGTCTTCGGGCAACGGGCTATGATGCGTCCCCTGCACAGTCACTTGTGGAGCCAACCCACCTGATGCCATTGTACCTTTGCTGTGTGAATTTCCCATTTTAAATTTTACTATTACAATATAATAAAAATTGATTTGTATAAAGTGTAAACAGATTTTTAATAATCACTTTTAGAAGGGCTATGAACATTAATCATTATTTTGCTTAGTAGCGATTTATATTGAAGTTTATCTTTAAAAAGTTGAAAAATATGTCAGATATTAGCGTAATTCAGGGCAAAACAAGACATTTAAGGGTTTGTAATGAAATATGAACTTTTTTACTCAAATGCATAAGTATACTAACAGTACCGTTAAGTAATAAAATTTTAAATAAGATGATTCAAATGCTACAAAGGTACCCTAAATAGTGAACAATTAAGCTAATTAATGTCTCATCTTTCACAACATGCGGGGGAAAATGAGACAATCTAATTTTGTTGAAGTAAAGATTTGCAAAGATCACATATCCAACAGTCAGGTGGAGTTAAAGTATAAGAATCCTCATGCGACCAAAATGTGCATCTTTTACAGCTCAACCAGATCTCTACCGCTTGTACACTACTCCCAAGGCCGCACACTCTCAATCATCAGAATCATTTTCAGATGGTTCAATAAAAAGTTTTTTTATATTTCTGACTAAATATTTCTTTTTTCCAGGTAAATTACTTTGGTGTTTCGATATTGCTGGATTCCCCTTGGATCTTGTAAATAATCAGTATCGGGTAATATATCTTGGTTAAATGGATATATACCAGATGCGTGAAAACTAGCAACAGCATTTTCAATTGTGGCAGACTTATAGTATGTTTGACAGAATAACTCACCAATTCTGCAAGCTGAATGTATTCTTAACAAATCAGAAAAAACAGTGTTGTAATTACTCTTGAGTGACTTAAATACACTTCTGTTAAGTGGTTACAGCTTATGTGATGTGCGAGATAACAAAGTAAAAGTCACACTCACAAGCATATTCTAACAACTCAATATTCTTTATATTCTTGTGTCCACCTAGTATCAATAAACACTTATTTGTGGACTACAATGTGTATTTTTAAAAAAATGTTTGATAAATTCCATAAACAACTCTAATCAATTGAGCCACTATCTGAAAACTTCCCTAAGGTATCTGTTGGAGTGTGATCAATTAATTTGTCCTTTATGCTTTTTCGCTTAAAAATCAAAATGTCAATGCAACAAATCTTTTTTGCTTAATGACTTGTTTGTCAGCTGATAATGCACAATTTCTTCCTGAAGTATTAATGCTTTTATAGTGACTCCTAAAGATATGTTTACATGAGTGGAACAATTGATAGAGATTACATGATGAATAGATTTTTTTGAGAGTTCAATCCAAGGATAGTTTTCTCCCAGGAATGCTAAAATTTTGTTTTCTCGATTTTATTGTTAGTAAAAAGTGTAAACAATAAAAATATTGAATTTGGTCATAAATATTAATTAATTAAGATTGTTAATTATAAGCAATAAAATTCAAACAGAGGTATAGCATGGTATGACTTTTTGGTGCATGGTGTATCTTGGTACATGGTGTATCCTATTCTAAAGCATATTCTTAGCTTTGATATAGAAAATTAAAACCTTGCAAAACACACAATGAATTATACTTGTTTAAAATATAACTAGCTGCAACAAAGAAAAGCCTGAAAAAAATTACACGAGGGATAGATTAGAGGTTGGAAACTAAAAGCTAAAGTTGAAAATGAACAATAAACAACACATGAAAAAATTGTGACCAAAATAGGACAGAAAAACAGGTTATTGCCCATTGCCTTAAAAACAGGTCGAAAACAAGAAAACAGTTAAAAGACTAAAAAAACAGGCCCAGTAAGAGCCATACTAATCACATAAAAAATTTGAGAAACAAATAATGAAAGGTTGCTAAATAATATGTAATAAGACAAATGAATGGAATGAACTGAAAGAATTCAAAGGATTAGATCCAACTTGATCACCAAGATCAATGAAAAAGTATATCACTCCATGAATTAAGCAATAAAGTTGAATATACAATCTTATTTATTAAAAAAAAAAATGCACCACACACGAACTTACTATCTGTTCAGGATTCATCATTTGCGGATAACAGAAAATTTCAATAATTTAAAATGCAAGTTTTATGGTTTGATATAAGTCTATTTCCAATCAGCCAATCCAAAAAAAAAAAAAAAAAAAAAACTTTGAATTAAACATGATCATATACGAACATAGTAAAAATGAGTGAAATTAGTGATTAATGGACCATCGTAATCTTCTTTTAAAATAATAAGTTGCTTAAAGAATTATATGATTTCAACCAATAATATCTTTAGGTAAACAAAATTTCTAAAAATAATATTTTCTAAGGTTGTAAGAAATCTTAAACTTTTAAGCACTAATCAGGTAAGTTCCTTAAATGATAAATCTAGATAGAAACTTTATAAAATCATATAAATTTTCTGTATAAAAGAAAAAGCTCTTTAGGAAAATCTAAAAATACCGATAAAATTTGATCTTATTTTTGATAAAATCTGACACTTTTTAGAGTGGGCAGTGTCCTTTGCCTGATAAAACTTATAATGGCAGAAAAGCTCAAATTAATAGGAACATCACTTTTGCTAAAGTTTGAGCAGCTTAAGGGAATAGAACCATGGACTGATATTATTTTTAAAATGGACAACATGCCAAAATAATCATAACATCAAACTAGGGAAGAATCAAAACCTTCGAAAAAACATCAAAGAAAGGTTAATTTCAGTGTAAAGTTTGTTCGATTTTGAGGACTGGGTACTGTGCCCTACAAAGTTTCAAATGTGATTTACACGATTAAGTCATCAGGGAAAAAAAATTTTTTTTTTCTAACATCATAAAAAAATTTCTGCAGAATCGAACCATAAGATCTTGAGAAAAAACCAAACAATTTTTTAGACTAACTTTAAAAGCCTAAAGCCCAAGTATGAAAATTTAAAAACATTAATGCACCGATTTTGAGAAATTTTTGTTTCAATATCTAAAATAAATATTAAAAATAGCAAGTATGAAAATCCCAAAAAACAATATTTTTCATTTTTCAAACATTCCTAACATATCAGAAATATAAATATATATTTTTTTTCACTCATGATGAGTCAGGCACAAAAGCAAAAACAAATGGCTTGATAACCAAATTAAAAATAGGCTGTGAAATAGTCTTGCAATTTTTCACAAAAAGTGAAACTGGAAATAAACAGTTTTCAATCAAAGTAAGTGTGCTTTTGGATAATAATTAGCTCCCAAAATTATCATCCAAATTTTATAACAGCAGGAATGCTAATATCAATATGAACAAAATTTTCTTACAATAAAACATATAGAAGCTATGAAATATAAATGATGGAACTTTAAAACTTGAAATAATAAATGTAACTTTTTGACTACTAACAGCGACATGAACCTGGAACTTTTACAAAAAGTCCTTAGTTAGGAAATAGTCAAAAAGCAAGTCAGAGACATTACCTCTGCTTTTTGATTATCTAATACATTAGGGTTTCATCAACTAGACTTTCTGACACAATAAAAACTTTCAGCAGAAAAACTTAGGAGGTAGTTTAGAAAGATGCTTGACTCACAGGGTTATAAAGAGCCAAAACATAATCAAGATGAATGAAACAAAGCTGACTAATAGACACAATTTATGACTTTGAAGTCTGATATCATAAATTTCTGAAAGTTATTTAAAATTATTTTAACTTAGACACAATTGAAGCAAAATTTTTGGCATGCAAAATTATGAGCAGGCTTCATCTGAAAACTGCTTATGATAGCCAACATCCCTAAACTTAACCTTTTGACAAAAATCAAGTTAAAAACCAGATTTCGAGAAAAATATTGTTTTTTAGGCCTAAAACGATGACCGTATTGGACGTATTTTAGCTCGTTACCAAAAAAAAATTTTTTTCCTCAAGAATTAACGAAGTGATGCTCCTGCATTATGCCCTTAATATTTTATAGACAAACAGACGGACATATGTGATTATAGATGACTCTGCCAGCTTTGCTAAGAGCCAAATATTTACACTTTATAAGCGGTTATCAATTCTGTATAAAGGCGATAAAATAAAAAACTTTTGTTATTTAGGATAATACAATGTTTAGTAACATAACAATATAAAAGCTTTAATTAAAAATTCAGTTTTAAAATAATTATTTAGTTGCAGAGAGTTGTATTTTTTTTTTTTTTTTTTTTTTTTTTTTGCTTTTTAGAATATTTTTAATACGGTCCAATAAATTTTATTAAATGTATAATTAAATATGTAATATATATAAATTCAAGATCTTTTATTAAAAGTTTTTATAAAATTTTTTTTTAAGTAAAAAATCAGAATCAGAATCAAGAAATGTTTTTTAATTGAGATAAATCGATAAATGATTTTCTAAAATCACACAAATTTTAGCATAATTGAAAAAAAAAAAAAAAAAAATTAAAGATATAAATAAGAGAAATTGCACGAAATAATCATGCCCAAATCACAAAAAATATTTTTGGACTTCTATTAAGCATATAAAAATTTCTAAAGAAAAATTAGTGAGCGGATAATAGAAAAAATTTCAAAGATTTATTTTTTATGATTCAAATCGACAAGTTTTGGGCTTGAGCACAGAGAAGGAGAATTTTGAACTGATATGGGCTGAAAGATGCCATATATGCTCCTTTAACCTCATACAAAATAAAAAAGTCAGTGACAAGTCAAGAGAAATTTCAAAAATAGGTATATTAAAACTCAGAACCAAAAAACAAGAATTTTTTCAAAGAAATAAAACTACCGGCTTATTTACCAGGGGAATTTTCTTCCCAAGGTATAAAATAATACGATTGTAAATATATATTGCACCATATAACAGATTTAATTCCTTTTTTTGGTAGTGTGAAGATATAAAATAATTTATTCTATTACATTTCTAATTTCTAATAAACACAATATTCTCTTTTTAGCAGTAAATTTTCAGTGAATGGAAGGCTTTTTATATCATTTATAAATTTTAATACTGTTTTGGATCTATCGATAAAGAAAATTAAAATCAAATTATGTATAAAAAAAAGCTAAATAGAACGGATCTTCTACGATATCAACAAAAAAATTGGAAATGAAGAAAAAAAGAAAAGAAGAAAAGAAAAGCAGAACAAAAGTTTTAGTTCTCTATTCCCCAAATTTCCATCAAATTTTTATTTCAAAAATAATCATTGAAACAATAGTCTCCAGGTTTTTTATGAAAAAATATTTTTAAAAAATATACATTTTAATTATATTTACATTTATTAATTTAACTATTTAGAAAATCTTGTTAACTTACTCTTGTTATTCTTTAATTCTGTAAAATAATATATTTGGACTTTTCACGTATTTTACTTTATTCAGAATTATTTTGTTCCACAAGTAATTTCTTCTTAGAAAAAAAGAAGGTACTTACTACACCTTTTTGAAATTCAATAAAATTCCCAGAAGAAAAATACTATTACAGATCTTACAAATAATAAAATTTATGAAAATTTAATAAACTTACATCAAGAAAAATAAAAAATATTATGACCTTTGAAATAAAATACTATATAACTATATACATTATTACTATGTTCATATAAAACTATGTTTATCATTCTTAAAATTAAAGATTTATTGATCAAGCAAATGTCATAAAAACTATCTAAACAGATAGTGTGTAAATAAAAACAATTGTGAAGCATCAGTAAGAAAAGCAATTGAAACTTCACCCTTCTTTTGAAAAGAAGTGCCTCCCTAGGATGTGTTAGTTATGATTAGGTAGAACCAAATTTTAAAATTAAAGTTTGAGTAAAGTACTGATTAGAATTAGGATTATCTCCTATTAATTTGCAAACCAAGGCCTACTTTGAGTTAATTTGCAGACCAAGGCCTACTTTGAGTTAATTTTCAGACCAAGGCCTACTTTGAGTTAAATTAAGCAATGAAATGCACACTTCACTTGAGTTTAATATTCTCTCAGAACTTAAAAGAAATTATAAAATTTAAACAAATAGGTTCAAATAAGTGGTACATCCTAATATTATTAATATCATGGTACTTTGGGTTTAACTGATGCGCCACAATATCAAAATCAAAAAACCTAGGTGACACTTAGTGCCGATAAATACTACAGTTCAAGAATATCATGTAGTAAAGTTCAATGAAGCTAAAGTGCAGCCTAAAATGCTTGAAATTTTATATTAATTATAAAGTAATTATAAAGCAACTTTTCTCTCAAATAAATGTTTTGTACTTAGTACATTCTCTTTTAACCCCTTTACTGTGACTGACGCAAATTTCTGTATTTTGGAACTATCGAGTTGTGTGTGACCGATATATATTTCTGATGTGATAGAAATCAGACCACAAATGCCTCACTCTAGGCTGGTGATTTTAGTTATTTTATGTGGTAGTTGTTTACAGAAGTTTGGTCCTCATAATATACTTTCATTGTTTCAAAATATAGCATGGTTAAATTTGTGAATGACTCAGTAAAATTTTCTTTTGAAATTTTCATACCATTTCTGAGAACTCCGACAGAAAATATCTACCACAGTTAAGGGGTTAAATTTAGTCCTTCCGTCTGTGCATTGTTATAATCAAATATCAAAAATCTATGAAATATATAGCCAGAAATCTTGATCTTTATATACATTATATCTTAAAAACCATATTGATGCTATTTTAATAATCGACATATCCGTCAAATGAAAGCCCTTCATCGTGAGATTAACCTTCCCATAAACGCTTCCCACAAGAAAAAAAAAACATCGAGAACAAATTTTACCAGGAATCGATTAGAAGACTTAAAGTACTATGTTTATAAATTTCTTTTCATTCATATGCTTTATAAAATACATGGTGTAGGCTAAAACCTTTCTTACTATGGTTTTTAAAAACCAAAACCTCATATATTACCCTACCTCCAAGCAGCTGCTAGGGATTGGTAGAACAATATATATTTAAAAATTTGTAAGAAAAAAAAAATCTATCTTATAATATCAATAATAATAAATAATCAAAATGCAAGACCTCCAACAAATCTTAGAATTACTGAGCTTGAGAACAGTTGAAATATCGTTATTTTAATGACTGTTATTTTAATAATGTTAAATCAACAAATCTTTAGCTACTTGTAACTTCGAAACCATCAGAGCTTTTTTGATGAAAGTAAAAGCTATCAAAACACTTTCAAATGAGCAATGTTTTAAAAGAACAAAAAAAAATTGCCTTGGAATCACTTTGTATTGTAACTTGCATTGGACACAAGCCTGTATTGTCTTATAATTTCAACTATAATCACAAAATGATAGCAAGCCATAAATACCTGATTAATCAGGTCAATTATTTCTGCTAATGTTAAATGAAAATATTTGCAATGTACAAAATAAGAATTATAGGTTCTTTAAAATAATTTATTGACTTCTTAGATGAGCAAAGCTTCAAAAACTCAAGCTAGCTAATATCCAGCTCTAAGTAACTAAACTGTTTTTAAAACTAATAAGGAACTAATGGCGTATTTAAAAAAAAAATCAATATCAGAAAATAAAACATCTAAAATATAAAAAACACTTAAGTGACTGCGTTTCAAATATGTTTTACGGCCAACCTTATGTGTGATTTTTCTAGACAACACGAAAAATCACTAAGGATAAATGGAGAGAGAAAAAAAATGTAAAGAAGGTATTTCAGACTCTTTAATATAAGCAATGTTATGTAAATGTAACATACTGTATAAAAATACATAGTCAGGGTTTATATTAATGCAAAGACATTTTTATGAATAGCTTCTCATAAACAAAAAAAAAATCACTCGTATCAACGCCTGGGTTATATTAGGGGTAAAAGTTAATATTTCATCCTTTTTTGACCTTGCATTAATGATTAATAGACTGAGTATTTATGAGTATGCGCCTAATTAGCAGTGAAGAGCGATGTTTAGAAACACAAGCATAATGTGATTTAAATTTTTTGAAATTATCACTTTTAATTTAAAACCAAAAATATTGACGTCTATGCATGATTAAAAAGAAAATCAGTTCTTATTTCTACAACGGCTTCAATATCATTTCCACAATTCAAAAATTCTTTTAAAATTCATCGCTTGATCAACACACAGAGTCGTCTTCGTACTGTCTCTTTTCATGAAACCAATCTTCTAATGTCCATTGTAAGGTTTCAAAGGTCGGTCTTTCATTTGGATCTTCTTGCCATGTTGTTAACATAAGGTTATAAAAGTCTAATGGACATCCATCTGGTTTGGGGAGCCGATAGCCATTCTCAACCTCTCGAAGTGCCTAAATGGATATAAGTTATTCTTTATCTATTATCCTTAGAAGAAAAAAAAAATTCATATATATTAATTAAAAGTAACTAATCAAAACGTGCACATGATAATAAGGTTTAATTACAAATTTAAAATTTTTCTATTCAAATGAATAGCAACATGGGAGGTAATATAAGCAAATTTTTTTTGACATATCACATCCTTCAAATTCGCTTTCTATATTCTATATACCATGAATATGTTTTTCGTAAATCAATTAAACAATTATGGCTGGACAGATACAATACATATTTAGATTGAAAAAAATCATTTTTGAATTTATATCTAGAAGAACTTAAGTTTGAAATCAAGTTTTCTGGAAAGAATTTTTGAAAAATGGCCAACAACATAAATGTAAATTAATACATACAATGACCCATCAAAAAATATATTTATATACCTCTGCGTTAGTCATTGCTGCGTAAGGGGTTTTACCATATGTGACTAGTTCATACATTAATATACCAAAAGACCAAACATCGGATTTAGTTGAGAAACGGTTATATTGACAAGATTCAGGAGCAGTCCATTTGATTGGGAATCGTGATCCCTGTTGGGCGTCATACTCCCCATCAACAATGCATCGTGATAAACCTAAACATTAAACACTCTGTTAAATTGCCTATAAAAAAATAGACGTTTTTAACTTTGATGGTGACAACAATGATTCAGAAGAACAAAAGACGACTTTGGCAGTTTGTTAAAACTTCACACAAAAGTTTAGCACTATAATAAAAGTCTATTAATTATTTCTAAACTTTTTCTATATTGGAAAAATTCACCATAGACAAATAATAATGGTAATAATCAAAATAAATATCAAAAACAAAAAAATAAAAAAAAAAAATTAGAGAAACTAACAGATTAGATTAACTAACTTGGGGAAAACTAAAAAGCAAATATTGAGAACTACATCTGAAACAAACAGAACCAAATTCAAAAAACTGCCATTGCATGGATCAAAAATTGTTCAATTATACAAATGAACATTGGTATAATATTCAAAAAGAAGAACTTTTCTCTAAAAAAAAAGGTAAAATCACTTAAATTATTTTAATTTTATGTTCATCTAAAATTAGAAAGAAACCAACGAGCAAAAATAAAAACTAACATGAATGAATGATTAGAGGGAATGTTGGACAACAGGTAATTCAAAGGTCCATCCTTCATGGATTTAAAAATAAAATTGCATGTTTAGTTCTGTAGCTAACCTGTAAAGTTCCTTATGGTTCAAAAAAGTATTTCTTCTAAAATACCAGATTAATTAGTGTGATTAAATATAGAAATCCGAAATGACCACATCTACAATTTGGTTTGAAAGATAAATTAAAAAAATTTACCAAAATCTGCTATCTTCACCATGTTGTTATCAGCTACTAAAATATTACGTGCAGCTAAATCTCTATGAATATAATTCTTTTTTTCTAGAAATGCCATCCCTTGAGAGACTTGCATAGAGATATCTACAAGCTCTGGAAACTGTAATTTACGTCCATCACCATGACGAAAATAATCAAGCAGTGAACCATTTTTCATAAGTTCAGTGATAATCAAAAAAGGTTCGTCTATAGTTACTACAGCATACAATTGTATTAGCTTGTCATGCCTTAATTTTTTCATCATGGAAGCTTCTGCTAAAAACTGCTCTTTATCCATTGAACTTTGTTTCAATGATTTAATTGCGACTAATGTGTTATTGTTCCAAATACCTTTCCAAACTTCACCAAACTGACCAGAACCTAACCGTGTGGTAAATAATAAAGAACCACGAGGAATTTCCCATTTGTCTTTGTGTGAAAGATCGTAAACTGTTGCTTTTTGCTGAAATATAATACAAAAACATATAAATTCTATATAAAGCACACGAGATATGGCTATCATAGCTAATTTGCATAGTTTTTAGGCACATTTTTCTATTTTAACTATTCTCTTTTTCTAAATAAACAATCTCTTTCAGCAGATTAATAATTCTTCAAAGTCAATAATTATGTGTATTTTGCAATATTATACTTTAACACAATCACAGTTTAAAACAATTCTGTTTCAAACAGGACCTGGTTCTGGGAACCAAGTCTCCCAATAGGGGACACAGTTGAATCATGAAAAAAAAAATCTTTAAAATTTCATATTTTCAGAGTTTATTAAAAATTTTGCAGCTTTTATAATTTTCCAGAAAAAATTTTGATTATAAAATTTTTCAGGTTTGTGCACACTACATAAATCCACCAGGTTTGTGCACACTACATACGCCCACTAGGTTTGTGCAAACTACATCAACCCACAAGGTTTTTGCACACTACATAAATCCACAAGGTTTGTCCACACTAAATAAACTAACCAGGTTTGTGCAAACTACATAAATCTCCCAGGTTTGTACACACTACATAAACCACCAGGTTTGCACACATAAGTTAAACCCACCAAGTTTGTTCACACTACATAAATCCACCAGGTTTGTGCACACTACGTAAACCCACCAGGATTGCGCACACAACATAAATCCACCAGGTTTGTTCACACTACATAAACCGACCAGGTTTGCGCACACTATATAAATCTATCAGGTTTGCACACACTACATAACTCACCAGGTTTGTGCACGCTACAAAAATCCACCAGGTTTGTGCACGCTACATAATTCCACCAGGTTTGTGCACGCTACATAAATCCACTAGGTTTATGCACACTACAAAAACCCAATAGGTTTGTGCACACTACATAAACCCAATAGGTTTGTGCACACTACATAAACCCACTATTTACATCACAAAATTTATTTTTGGAAGAAAATCTAGAATTAAGCTTCTTCATCACATCCAAACAGGTTATTTACTTTATTTCACTTTATCAAAACATCATATCACTTCCAGAAATACTTAAATAAAACTTTAAATTTTAAGTAATGCAAAAATTCGGATTAGAAACAAGGCCATGTTTCATACCTATTACTTTGGCCATTTTTTGATGATCAAAATCCGCACAGAGGAAAAAGTAAACAAACCGAGACAAAGTCTATATTTAATTTAATTTCAACTTTAATAAATACCGATAATCATTAGTATGAGTCATGAGAGACGAAACAATTTCTCAACAAATGCAAAATATCAACACAGATAATAGCTAATCCAAGTGAGCTTTAGTGAGCTAGTACTCAACCTGATATATCAATCAACATGGTGAGAATACTATTTTTTACATCTACCATCTTTATTTTCCAACCCTACACACAGAAGTAAGTTAAACGATTATAATAGTTCTAAACTTTCTTTTACAAGGGCAATGGACCATGGAAGTCTAGCACTATACTAAAAATAGATTCATTTATTATTACTGCTCAAAAATTTAGCTTGTAAAAAATAAAACTATTGCTTCACTTTAGTATCACATTTATAACATCAGTTAGCATTATATCAAAGGTAAAATGTAGGCATTTAATTCTGTTATTTTATATTATGGAACCAAAAAAATTACCTTTATACAAGGTAATCTTAGCTTTATAATTAGCCCATCTGAAGTAGTACTGTAGAATGCTATTAATTCATTAAGTGTTCCAAATTCTTTTTTACGAGATATATAGTACCTTCCCAAATCAGTGGTCTTGATTCTATAATGTCGGACTAAATCTCCATCTCGGATAGATAATGCAAACCAATTTTGATCTTGCCCATTTCTGACTTCGCTTTTACGAATAAGGAATGCTCCATGACGATTCCCATTCATCAAAAGTAGTCTTTCAGCTTGCTGGCGTGTTTTATCACCAAAATACCAACTGAAAATATAAACAAACTTTTGGTGACTATTAGACCTCCCAAAGCTTTCTTTGATAATAAACAAGAGGTTTAAAAGTTTTTTGCTGAATCACAAACTCCTGAAATGAATCAAGAAAAGAGAAAAACTTAAGTTTATTTTGGCCGGGTTCTGATAACTTTTCCAAAATATTAGGTTTACCAAAAATTATGAAATAATACTTTTAAGCATCAAAATTTTAAAAAAATTTGAAAAAAACATGCCAATATTTGACCAGTTTAGTGGCTTGCGTATTAGGTGCAATAACATTTTCAATATAATTTTTATGATAAAATTATTTATTTTACATTGTTATATAAAATTTTGATATAGTCGTAAAATAAAGGGCTTTGGTAAAAGGCTCAATATATTTTTTAAATAGATAGATATACAAAAATAACAAAAAATAATATTCTCTTACACCAATGTCAGCAGAATCAAAGTACAAAAATACCATCTCTAGATCAATGTCACAAACCTGGTAACATTTTTACTCTAATGGAGTTGAAATTTTATGCAAAATTTCAGATATCCTAAGGATCAATTGCTGAGAAAGAGAGTTAAGGATCGCTAGACAGACTGACAAACATTTATAGAATCCTTATTTGCATCCTTTACTTTGGTTTCAGCTGAAAGCCCACCTGAGTATACAAAAATAAATTAGAACTAACGATTCAGCTTCCAATGTCTTTACAGCAGCCACATAATTACAAGGGATGTATCCTTTCTTGCCATTGTTTTTTGATCGAGCATACCACCAATCACCACTTTCTTTTCTTACCTCCAACAAATCACCTGCATAAAAAATCAATAGTATTCATAAAATTTTTCATTATGCGAAACATAGCAAGTTTGGTATCTAAAGCAGACACTTTACTTGGCTAGGAAATGGTAATTATCTTTGGATGGCAAATCCCCTAATATGTCGCTTTACAATAAATGGACCCAGCTCTCTTACAATATTATAAGTAACTTCACGCTTGTAAAGGCATTCAGCTATAAAATTCATCAAATGATAAGATCCATTAAGGCGTTTTCCCAACTCGGAAATGCAAAAAAAAATTTGTTTGAAAGAGACATCAGCTCAGTGGTTTAGAGAAAATTCTAAAAAATTCTTTAAAAAAGTTATATAGAAGCAGAAGGATAGAAGAACAAACAGAAAAAGCCAATAGTTACAATGTTACCCAAAAAAATGACAATGTTTTGTTTTACTATCTTAACATTAAAATCAGAAAAGCATTGGCATTGAGAGGTGTGAAATGCCACATTATTAATTTATTTAAAAAATGTAAAACATGTGTATGGAATACAATATTTTAAGATGACATGCTGTCTTATTTATTCGTAAGCAACAGATGAACAGACATTAGTTTTAATTGCAATTGCTTAAAACGAATTTGAAATAATATCTATTCGTCTTTAACATAATAAGAATTGAAGTTCAGGAAATTTTTAAAATACAGACTTAGAACAAAAAGCCATCATAATATTGCAGAATGTTAAAATAATAAATTTAAATTATGTTTTTAAAAAACTTGCTTACCTTTAATAAATGGTAAATCACCATCAGCTCTTGTATCATAGTCATATAATGCTACCACAACTTTAGCATTTGGATCAGGAAACGGAGGAGTTGGAGGAGGAGAACGATTTTTTTGATCACTTGGAGGATCGATTGGTGCTCTTGTCAAGTTTTTAACTGGCCCAGAATCTTGCACATAACTGTTTTGGATTTTTAAATCAGTCACACTAGCATTGCCTTTGTTTGTTTCATTTTCTTCTGTTCCATAGCAATTTCCCATTGCTTGGTAATAAGGTCATTTGTATTTATTTTCAATTGTCTGTATTATAAAACAAGACTGCTTTACTAATTTTATTGTTAACATATTGTATGATATTAACTTTCTGATTTTCCCATCCAATTTTTTTTTTTTTTATAACCAAAAGTTGATGGCTAAATCCAACTCAGAACTAATTTTCAAGAATAAAATTTTGAATATTTAGAGCTGGTTTAATTTCATGAACAACAAAAAATCTGAAATTTTGGATTTTGGACAATTCATATGAATTTAGTTTGGCAAAAATGGAAACCAATGAAACACAGATGAACAAATGCTGAAAATTTTAGACAAAAAGACCTATTAGTTCAGGAGATATCCTGTTTTGCACGTTCTAAAAATACAGAAAAACTCAATTTGAAAAAATTAGCCTTAAAGATTTCAAAAACTTCAAATACATAAAAAATACTATAATTCAAGTAAATAGGTGTGAAAATGTATAAGAATGCTACTTTAGAGTAAGCTGGAGTGAGTTCATGTTCTTTTCCTTGTCTATAAAGTCTTCTTTTTTTATGTGACTTAGTTTCAATTATCACTTTTTTTGACTTGACGGTAGATTTTCTCTCCATCATTTGGATCCTGCTTTTTTTCACTTCTTGCAAAATCTTGTTCTGTATACAGCCTAATCTTTATTTCCAGGTGTTTGAAAACTTCATACAAACAAACAAAACCATCATTAAAACAGCAGATTCGACTGCTATTTCAAGTGTTTGTCTCCCAACAAAAGTAATTTTTGGGCATCATTGCCTAATCATGCCAGTCAAAAATTCATTGACATTTTTTGTCTGTCTGTCCATGAAGGCTCTTTTCCAAATTGTTTTGAAATGAAAACATCACCACTGAGGATTCAAAACATGGAAGATAATCCAAATTATAATGGGAAAAGCAATCTCAATAATACAGGCTAGCTTTAACTGTACATCCCCACCTCAACCCAATAAAAACATTAAACAAAAAAACAAAGCAAGGGTTGTTGCTATGGTGGTTGCTAAGGGCTTTTTTTACTTGTCCATGAAAAATCTACTTTTTGCGCTTTTTCCAAGGGATTTAATAAAAGTTATGAAATTCAGATTCTACAATAAATTTTACTTTAGAAAAGCTTATTATGCAAAAATTAAAGAAATTTAGATTTTTTAATGGTAGAGTACCACCTTAATGAAAGCAAAGCTCATTATAACCTAAACATTGAAAAAAACCATAAATTTAAACCATATATATAAAATGATCTAGCAGAAAATACTAACATAAACATATATTGCAGAGATATAATCCCTTAGAAATTTAAGTAACAATTTATCTGGACGTCTATTCAAAAAAATTAAATTAATGATTATAAATGTAAGTTCAAATATCTATTTTCTTGGAAAATACACTGCTTTTTATTCTCTTTGATAAATATAATAATTGACAAATTTTCAAAGTTACCATTATTCTTAAACAATTGGAAACAATTTCAAAAAAATGATAAAAATCTAGGCAGAACCAATGGTTGTCAATTCTAAAAATGGCAATAAAATTTCATTATTTTTATACTCTGGGATTTGGTTAAAATCTGCAAAATGGTGATAGGGCTAGAATTGTCAGGAATAATATTTTTCAAATCCAAAATTGAAACATTTCATTCACAGATAAAATTTGATCCATTAAGAAGTAAAGATACTAGACAAAACTTTGAACTTAAATCTTTCTGGATTTCTTCAAAAGAAATATCAGAGCAAACAAAACTCAACTCAAGAAAAACCTAAATTTTAAGGTTTTTTGAAAATTAATATTCAGACTTTTAATACCTTTAAATTCTTGAAGTTTACCCATTAAAGATATATTTGTTTATATTGCGGGAGGAGGAATTTTTAAACTGTAAGTAACTGCTCTGTGTTGTTGAAGTTGAAGTCTGAGCAAACAGAATTTTTTTTACATTCTGACTATCATATGGGCCAAATATATTATTAAAAGCACATGCATTTTGTAGTAATTAAAGAATAAATATAGGTTCTTGTGAAACTTAAAATCTAATAGGGAGTGTGTTGAATACTGTGTTTATCAATACTAACAGTCTGATTAATACTCGTGTTTGATGGCCGACTTCACAACCATTTTAGCATTTCTGTGCTATTTTTATAAAAACCATATCCATTTACGAGAAATAAAGAGTTATAAAAATATAGCGAAAAACTGATAGGATGGAGTTATCTATATAAATAAGATTTTATAAAAATCTGTTAAAATTATTTAAAAGCAAAAGCGATATAAATTAAGACTAAGCATTCAAGTCTTATAATATTTTTCCAACAATAACATTGTTCTTTGGCGAGCACGTTCTTGGTTCCATTGAGTAAATATATGTTGTGTAACCACCTCTTTGTGAAGCATCAACCACCCTATCATAGTCAATATGCAACATACCTTTTTTGCCTTGTTTACTATATTGACTATCAAAATCTGAAGATGTCTGATCAGCTGAATGAGCAAGGTAAAGATACTGTTCCTGTGTTAAGCAGGAAAAAGGTTTACTTTTGGGATACACTAGATTACCAGTTGGACGTATACTGCCGTAACAACATGGACATACAACAAAAGATGCTCTAGCAAAAAAAAAAAAAAAAAAAAAGGCCTTGCATAAAAGGAAAATAAATAAATTTAACTGATATGAAAAATATATAAAATAGAGTCGGATATCATGCTTTTTTTTCTATGATCTTTTTATAGCTGCCCAATAAAAGACTGGGTATTCTGCAGACACGAATATATTGAATTTATTGATCATTAGAAAAAGCATCGTTTTAAAATATGAATCCATGAACTTTGCTATAAGTTACTTAGAATGAAATTTATCCAAAGCTTTAGTAATATTGCATCTATAAAGATGCAATATTAGTAACAATTTACAACTTTAGTGAAAACTTTCAAAAATGGACTCCTATGATTATTCAGGGTTGGATGGTGAACCTAAAATTTAAAATTTAGAGATAAACTTTTGTGGACTATTACATGAACATCAGAAGTACATGCAAATCCTTAAAACGAATAAGATATTTCATTAAATCAAGCGTCTGTTTGAAAAAATTTATTTAATTTTAAACTTTACATAAATAATTACTTATAGAGGATAGTCGAAAATTTCTTCTTTAATACAGATCTGTTTAAATTGTTGACTCAACTATACTCAATCAATGACAGTTAAAATCACATACAGTAGAAATATCAGAAAATTCTCAAAACATGAATTGCATGAGTCTAAACAAAAATATTAGTGTTTAAAAAAAAAAAAAAAAAAAAAAAGAAGTTATAAATTAATTAAAAAAAGGTGTTGTAGTCACAAAGAATATAAAATATTCAAAAAAATACCTACTTTTTTTGAATACAAGATTCCAATACTAAATCGGTTGCTGAACCACAGGCATGTAAAGTGACGCCAACATCAAAATCATCTTGAAAATATTCAAGATTTGAAAGAACTAATGACAAATTTGTTAGATTTAGTGCATTAATGCGCGCTTTAGCTCTTTCAAGAGATTCTTCTTTATTTTCAATCATTGTAATCTAAAAAAATATTCTATAAAGTTTTATGAATATAAATTGTAAACATTTAAGGTTAATATGAGATTTTTTTTGATGATTATCTCTTATTTTAACAAAATTTTATGCCATATAATTCAAAAAATGAAACTATAAAATAGAGACAGATCTTGCGAATGAGAAACTAATGATATTGAAGGTACTAGAAGATATAATCTAAGTGAATAAGACAGGGTACTAAACATGAATACAGACAGCATACTAAAAATGCCATATTAAGGCTCAAAACTAGTTTAAAAAACAACAAACAATATTTTTAATAATATTTTTTATCAAATAAGTTTTTTTTACATAGAGTGATAAGAGTAATGATGTCATTGAAAATATTACATACATATTTATTTCCAAGTTATATTATTACGTTTTTATTAAAATGAACTTTTAGAAAATTGAATCAAAATCAGCGACAGATAGTAAATTTAAGTTTTTAAGTTTGAAAAAAACACCTTTATTGAACATGATATAATAAATATTTATTTCCCTTATGGTAAGGCTAATTTCAGTAAAAGTATATTTTTTCAAATCAGCCAATTTTTCACAAGTTTTTACCAGTGAGGTAATTTTTATTAATTATTAAGAAAACTAATTTAAATTTTGCTATGAAAAATACATACATAATCATGATAAAAATTTTCAGTAGCATCTTCCTTTGCAAAAATTAAAAAAAAATTAAAACCTATAAGGTAAGCCTAAAAAGTTTAATGATATTTTTGCTATTTAATAAAAAATATGTAAAGGTTAAGCATGGCAAGCTTTTAGGCAAGTCAAGGTTAAAAATAGTAAGTAAGTAAGTAAGTAAGTAAGTAAGTAAGTAAGTATTTATTCACTATCAATAAAAATTTTACAAAATAAATTTTAAAAACTTCGTTTTAAAAAAAAAAGAAAATTTTACTGCATACCACAATATTTTAAAAAACAGGTATTGATAGCAGGGATAAGCA
>JAUZNK010034861.1:0-18177 GCA_035046665.1 Euphysa ruthae
TTGCTTGCTTGCTTGCTTGCTTGCTTGCTTGCTTGCTTGCTTGCTTGCTTGCTTGCTTGCTTGCTTGCTTGCTTACTAGCTCAAAATAATACTTGAATCATTTTATAAAATATCAGTATTTGCGCATTTAATATTCAAAGCGTAATGTATATAGAGAGCAAAGTCAGCTGAGGCTGTTATACGCGCGCGAGTCGGAGGGTAAATCTCGAAGATAAATTTCGGCAAGCATGCTGATTATCTTTTCATAGAACTCTTGTTTGAGGTGCCGATTTAAGTCGCAAGAGTTCAGTAAAAATTACCTTCTGTAAGAGTTAAGTGTTGTTCCGGTTAGTTAAGAATAAAAGAGTAAATGTAAAAAATAGAAATAAATGCGCACAAAGAAAGAAAGAAAAACAAAAACTGATTCATCACACAGTTCAATTATAATTTATAATGCATCTTAAATAGAGATTTGGACGTTTTTTTTTTAAATATTAAAACTTTTGACATGTTTTGCTTCACAACTTTGAGAATTTCATTGTTTAGAACCTCTATAGGAAAGATAATGTTCTATATATTTACAAGTTTTTTGATTGAACAAAATTTTTTCTGTAAGTGGATCGTAAGTTTGAGATATTTGGCACAAAAAAATGATTGAAATTTGGAGGGGCTTGTTTTTTGCTAACTTTGAACATAAACATTAGGACTTGGTAAAAGTTAAAGTTGTGAATGCTCAGAATCGTATATTCTTCCATTACAGGTAATGCGCTATCAAGTTTCTTTATGTATACTTGCATGCATACTCTTGAAGGTTTTCTAATTTTAATAGATTGGTTTTGTGAGGTGCCCCATGCAATATTAAATTAGCATAAGAAAGGTGACTGAATAAAACTGAAATACAAAAGTTTATGAGACTGAAGGTTAAAATAGGGTCTCGATTTGTAGAGAAGATCAATAGCACATGCGAGTTTAGATTCAAGGGTTTTAATTTGATTTTACCAAGATAAGCTTTATTAATTATTACTTCCAGGAATTTACGGCAGTAATCTCGTTCAATGGTGTTTTGTTATTCATCGATGGATTTGGGAATTTTAGAGGAAAAGGAAGGTTATCAGATTGGGTCATCATGTGGAAAAGTGTGAATTTAGTTTTGTCAGTATTAAAAGAAAGATTTTTGCCTTTAAACCATGAGTGGTTTTTCTAATTCCTGATTCATGAAGTGAAGACGGTTTTGAGATTTTTTTCTCTAAGGAGAAGATTTATATCATCTGCAAACATTGTTGATATAGTGCTGGAGGCTTTGTACATATCATTGATGTAAACTAAGTAGAGGACCCAGAATTTATCCTTGAGCAACACCGCATAAAATTTCTTTTAAACCTGTGTTTTTATTCAAGAAAAAATGCTTTCTGGATATAAGATAGCTTTTAAACCAATAAAACAATCTCTCTTTTACTCCATAATAATCTAATTTTTGTAACAGATAATATGATCAACTATATCAAAAGCTTTAGAATGTTTTTGTTTGATTATGAATATTTTGTAGTTATTGTATTTAACTATGTCTTAACCAATGTTAAATTAATTTATTGAATTAAATAGACTATAATTCTGTAAAAAAAACTCTTTTTCTTCTTTTTTTAAATTGTGAACAATTTTTTATGTTTTATTCTTTTTTTTTTATGTGCTTTGGCTGAATTAATTTCTATGTTTTTTTGTGTGATGTATAACGGGACCACAGTGGAAATATTGTTGTGAAAGAAAATTTTTGTGACTATCCTTGCCACTATTTGTTTTTAATGTTAATGTTTATTCTTTTTGTGATTTTTTGTTTTCTCTTTTCTTAATTTTCATAGCTTGTGTGTATTTGTTTGTAGCAGAATAAATATTTACTTAGCACATTTTCTGGCATTTGGCAAGGTTTTTTTTTAATATTTTTTGTGTTTTAATATATCATAAATTAACATACTAGGAAAGTTCATGATTTTTAATACAAGTCAGCCAGTTGTTCTGCAAGTAAACAAAATTTTTTGTTTAAGAGTTTAAAGCTTTAAATTTTATTTCAAAAACAGGGATAGCTTAATATAGTTTAAATTTGGATGATAATAATTTATTTTTTTCAAATAGGAAAGCTATTTAAAAAGTTTGGTGGTAAATACTCATTCAATAAAATACAATCAAATACATAAATTAAAATTTAAGCGTAATGAAAACTAAACATAAAAATTGAAAAATGTAGAAATATTATCAAATTTAAAATTTTACTTTTAATTGTTAATGTTTAATTTCAGACAATGAATTTTTCGATGAAGCTTTGATATCTTTAAGCAAGCTACGGAAGCGTAAAGCTTCAGTGAATTTAAGTGGATAAACATGTTTTAAGGTTTTCTTACACCTCAGTCAAGATGGAAAATATTTCATCTATACATTTCAACCAAATCCTAGACAGACCGATGTTTTAACAATACTGATTCTTTTCTTGATTTGTATACCTCATAACCAAGGTGACCCCAAGTAGTAGAGGTCACCTTGCTCATAACTTAGCTACTGTATATTTAAGTGACAGCATCTAATTTTTTTTTTAATTACACTATTTAATGTGATCAACTATTTTCCTTGTTTGCAGGTATGAAATTTATTCCTGGTTTTCATTTAACATTTATAATGATGATGATATAGATGCATTATAAGGTACTACAACCATGACTATCACCACTACCCAAGACTAAGACCTATCAATTTGCTGAGCGAACTGTCTGTGATAGACACCAAACTGGTATTTGTCATGTAAAATAAAAATTGTTTAAGTTCAGTCTTGTAGCTGAAATATTTTGAATGCTGGGGAAGTTTCAGCAATTTTGGGAAAAAGTTTGTCAAAAATATTAGAAACTAAAATGATATAACAAAACAATGGAAACAAATCTATTTGAATTTGTTACACAGTGACACATTTTAGACCTACATTATTGATGTATATATAAATATTCAAGGGCTTGATCAATCATGCAATCTGTTGGGCAGATTTATTGGTTTATATTTTATACCTAGCATGTTTTAGCTAAGCCAACTACTCTTTTTCTTATGGTTTCTGTAGTTATCTGTTTGTTTTGAGTGAATTCCATGAAAAATTCAAAATATATAGTCTTTCCTTTTCAGGGAGTTAGAAAATAGTATAACGATGTTATATTAGCCATAAAACATAATATTGCTTGATTATTACAGGAGGAGAAAATTGCTAAATTAATGACACAACCTGCATCTTCTATTCATGCGAACATAAACATGTGGCAAGCCTTCAATGAAAGTTAAAAAGAAAAGATTACTATTAATTCTTTTGTAATATAATTTGTTGAATAACGCATTTTTAATGCTGCTTTTTGGCTTGATTTTGCTGTATAAAAATGCTAAATAGACGGAAGTTAAATTTGTAACTACAATAAAGTAATTTGATAATAAAATTTCTATACTTTTTAGAACCTTATTTTTATATATTGATATAAAATCAATATGTATAATGACAATAATATTCCTTTTAACTTCATTATTCATACAAATGGTTCATGGCAGCCATCTGAATTAGGTAAAGCATAGCATGAAAAATACTAAAAGAAAATGCTATTGTCATCTACAAAAGTGTTGTTGTTTACATTCAATGAATGATTCTCTTTTTTAGAACAGTTAGAAAATGTCCTTGAGTGCGTTGGCACGTTACAGTGATGCTGAGGATGAAATTAAGGACGAAGACCATGACTTGATCATTAAAAAGGAATCTCCTGCTAAACCAAAACCTGTTGAAGTAGAACCATCGCCACCATTTGCTAAGCCAAAGGCTTTAGTTTCATATATGGGAGATGAAGACGAAAGCTTCACTTCTGATGATGATGAGGAACCTGAAGATTCAGTTTCCTCTGCCTCACCTTCTGTAGTTAATTTAGGATTATTTGAAGGTGGTAATAGCTTAATTTCAATCGGCAGTGCTTCCCCAAATTCCATGACAGACGTTGCAGATAATTTAAGTAGAAAAATTCAAAATGATGTTGTTAAACTACCACCAGAGGTAGAAGGAAGATGTTCAAAGTCTCTGCAAGAAAAAATTGCTAAAATGATAGAGAAGAAAAATAGGGGAATGAACGTAAATGAATATGTACAAAGAAAAAAAGAATTTAGAAATCCAAGTATATATGAAAAACTGGTAAGTTATATTGGAATTGATGAACATGGAACAAATTTTCCAAAACATATTTATGACCCTTCTGTATGGGGTTCTGAATCACATTATGATAACTTAGCAAAACTTCAAAAGGAACACCATGATAAAAAAGAGAGAGAAAAATTAAAACGCACACAAGTTGAATTTGTGAAAAAAACAATAAACCCTGCTGTGTCAGCAGCAGCAACAACGGCTCCAACAGAAAAAAAGAGTAAATGGGACCAAAAAGTTGACGTCAAATGATTTTAGTTTTCTGTTTTTCTCAAAATGACATTTACAAAAGTTATTTAAAAATATTTTTCCTGCTTATTAAAATTTTTATACCAGTTTTTGGTAATAAATTCTTAATTTAGAGAATATTTATATATAAAGCATTAACATCGCTGAAACTGTATCAGTCTCTTAAGTTTTAAAATTAAAATTTCAAGAAGCTTATATAAAGTTTTAATGCTGATCAATTTTTGCTGCGAGGATTCTATGCATTCACAAATAGCAATAATATTTTCATATTTCATATTATGGGTCAAATAATCGTAATTTTTTGAACAAAAACGTTATTGAAAACCTCTCAAGATTTTATCATAATTACTGTTATTATGAGGATGATGTCCTAGAAGTTAGGGGCTTTGTCCTAGAGGTTAGGGGCATGGCTCCTCTCATTTGGGTGCTAATCCAGTTAAGATTGATATACTACTAGAGCTTTATGACGCTTCGAGTATGAGATTCGTAGTTAATGAAGTTGTTATGATTCAAAGTAAAGGTTCAAATAGTAGTGAGTAATAAATTCGTAGATTTTATAACTGGTTCAAATAGATTTTAATATTTTTTATTGGAAAGAAAAAAAAAAGATTGTACTTTTCAGGCTTCAGTTTTATTAGAAATTGACAGTTTACACAAACCAATAGATACAAATTACTAAGAATAGTACAAAATGAAAAATTTCAAATAATTATTTTTAAATGTAAACCTAAATCTTGTAAATTTATCAGAAATCAATTTATGCAAGTTTTTATTTTAAAATCAAAATGGGAATGTCAGTTATACCACCAGTTATAAAATTCTACTACTTTTGTTCAATTTTTCATACCTTTAATGGAATTAAAAGTATGTTTTTATTCTGATCTTTCCGAGTTCCATAATTCCTGAACTGACTAAAATATTTAGATCAAATTTTGGTTTTTTAACTATATGTTTATTTATAGTTTAACTATATATAATACTAAGGTTTTCCAAGGTCTTATGCCTTAAATCTGTTATTTTCTTTAAAACAGGTTTTTAGGTTTTTGTGGAATTTATAAGTCTATAATAATAAGTCTAGATTTGAAAAAAATTTTATTTTTGTAGTTGTTTGAAAATTTTAATGTTTTTTTTTTTGAAATTTTTCTTTTTGCTTATTCAAGAAAAATTTTTTGTAATAATTTTCAGCAACGACTCAAAATTTAAAAAAGTTGTCAATTTATGCATAGAAATACTGAATTTGGTTAAGCTAGTTCAGTCAGCAGTTTTATTTAAAATGCGTTATCTACTAGCATTAAAGGAAAAATGCCACCTCCTGATTCTAAATTTTGTTAATAGATTTATGACAAAAAATTGATAGACAGGGTATGATTGCATAATCTTAAACAAATTAACATTTCATATTTGCCATTCAGGTTTTTATGCTAAGCAAAATATGGTCTTTAACACCTCAGTTACTGCAACTGTTCATCTGCTTTTTCTGAATTTTTTTTTTAAATTTTTTGTACATCAGGTTATGTTAAAGGAATAACTGTTGTGTGAGGGATGTGTGATTCGCTAATACTCTTTTAAGAAAAGGGTTTAAAAGGTTTAAACGCAGTTTATGATTAAATTTTCAAGCAACTATTTTGAGGATTATGTGCTGCGATAAAAAAGATTCTTCTTCCTTAGCAACGAGTTCTTCACCGTAATATTATTGAAGTTGAGATAATTGCTCATATTAAGAAATCCTAATTTTTTTTCTGCTTGTCCCACTAAGGTATTGCGACTAAAATCAGCATAACCTGTAATTTATAGACGTATACTAATATTGCTTCACTTCTTATTTATTTATAATAAGATCGCAGATGCTTGCCATAGTCTTCCCAATTTTAAAATACTGTCACCTAGGTTAGAGCAGATTAGTAACACACTTCTAAAATTATTTGTCAAACTTTTACCGAGAGAAGAGTTATGACAAGAGGGCTGGAACATTATTTTCCACAATATTTAGTTTAACATGGCATTTATATTTTAAACTGACTAAAGTTTTGCAAACAGACTTTTGCTTAGGAAAAGAAGCTGCTGAGAAAATTATAATAAACGTATTTCAAAATAATGACCATAAGTTGATTAATATTCAAAAAATGTGGAATGTGGAATGTGGCTTAAATTACAAATAGTATAAATACTATTTGTACTGACTTCTTGGTATGCTCATCGAATTTCATAGTTTTCTGGTATTTGCGGAATCTGCGAATCTTATACATGCTATGTTGTTGTTCATGAAAATAAAGCAAAACTGGTTTAAATTTCACCCAAAACAATTTTTTGCAGATATTCTCTAAACCTGAATTTCCGAACTTTAAAACAGAAAAGCTTTGGGTGCTTTTTTAATGAAAAAGTTATTAGCATGGGTTTTTGAAATCTTTATTCCAATAAAAAAATTATTTACAATAATCAAAAAATTTCCCGTAGTTATAATGCTGCGCTTACTGTAACAAAGCAACTTTTCAATTAAAATCAATTTCTATTTATCAATATATTTTCAGCTCCTGCTAACATGAAAAACGGACATTAAATCTAGAATGTTATGTTGATATGATGTGAAAGCTGGCTTTTTAGAAATTAAAATATCTGATTAAATTTATCTTGTCAGACAGATATTCAAAGGAATTGTTCAGGCGTCATCTCAGCAACAACTCTTTTTGAAGATGGTGCACATTAGTCAGATGGACGTTAATAACTGTTAAAAGCGTAGTTTGTTGTTAAAAGGGGTAAGAAAGTTTTGTAAGAAAATGAAATATGTTCGTTTGAGAATTTTAGCGTCTTTTTCTGGATTTTAAACCAAAATTAAGAGTGGTCTGTTAATTTACTAACTTGGAGAGCAGCAATTTACGGACAACATCGCAAAGAGGCTGACTAAATTTCAACTTCCGTAAAATTACTATAATGTATTAAATGAACACTAAACTTTACAAAACACTTTATATCCATATTTTTGTGTTATAAGGGGATACCAATAGACGTAAAAAAAAAGTGTGCGAAATCATGAAGGTACAATTTTCAGTTAGGGTAAAATTTATGGTTTGATTAATGATAATTTTATCAAATAATATGAATTTCGTGTTATAAATGTATATCTAGAGATTTACTTCAGTAAAAAATTCAACATGAACTTAAAAAATTTGTAGATTAAATAGTTTCAAAAAGTAGTTTTAAAAAGTATATAAAACTCAAAGAAGTTATTTGCTCTTTCAAAAATACACATAAAAGATGAGAAAGTGAGAGTTAAATTTATGCTGTAAGATCCTTTTTATTGAATTTTCAAACTTAGTGCTGTGATCAAAAGTCAAATTAAAACTATGCATTACTCACAGAATTTACTACAAAAACAAACAAATTTCAATGAAACATTTGGTTTTTTGAATTTAATTATTTGATGATTATAAATATTAAAAAAATATTTAAGAATTGTTAAAAATTTTTATTTAATTGATTAGTTTGTTATTGATGATAGCAACTATTTTTTAAGATGAAAAAAAAAAACACGTTAAAAATTTTTTATTAAATCTTTTGATGGATGAATATTAAAGTCTGGAGTAAAACTGAGTACTGTCGGAACAAAAAGGTTAAATTCATTATTTGTAGAGAACAGTGTTGAGCTGAAAGAGATTTGACCCCAAGCTTTACAAAAATTTTATTGTACTTTTTGGTCCAGCGGCTATTACTTATTCACTTACAAATCATTAAAAGTTCTTCTCACTCAGAAGGGAGTAAAAGAAATGCATTTTATATGGGTTCTTCCAAATATTTTTATGAATTTATCAAAATATTTCCTGAATCATATAAAAGTTTTCTTTATAATAAATGGACTGTAAAAGACATGATTTGATTAATACGCCAAAAAGTAATTATTCCTGATAAATGAGGCCACAGCGACATATAATTTCAATTATTTTGATAAATGAGGCAAACATTTTAGTTTACTAATACTTAGTTTTGACTGAGTCTTTGAATCTTAAAATCTTTCATGTATGTGACAGAGTTCTTGTTGATTTTCAGACATTCATTTTTATTTCCATTTATCAAAACTTCCAGTACTCAATGAATCTTGTTGAATTTTATTACAAAGTCAAGGTAAAAAGAAGTTTAACGCCGTGGTTTTATGTTTTTTTTTTTTTTATCATAGAAGACATTTCATTTTATGAAAATAGAGTTAAAAATCTTTTTCGAATTTTTGCGAAGTCTATGAAAGTTTATTGAATTTCATTTATTTACCAATATTATAATAATCACAAGGTTTCGAAGAATAAACTAAAAGATAAATAAATGTCTAAATTTTATTCATTTGAAATGTAAATAAGGTTGTAATGTGACTAACTTCAATTTATGATTGACTGGCTGGAGACACTAAAAAGCTTAATCTAACAAAAGGAGTGACACAAACTTGTATTTAAGTTACAAAACTTGTGCTTGAAAAACACGCTCTTGAGACATTGCAAATATTTGAAAAAAAAAGAAAAAGAAAAAGGGAAAAAAGAGAAGAAACGCATTTGAGAAAAATTACTTGCTTTAAGGGTTTTTTTTTTTTTTTGAAAAAAATGCTTTTAGCATGATTTAAGATTTATGTAGATGAAAAGATGATGCTTCTACTGAAGACACACGGGAATGAGAAAAAGATGATGCTTCTACTGAAGACACACGGGAATGAGAAGAAATAATAAGAAGAATGGAGTTGCATGTCCACGTGGATATTTTATTAGAACTCAATATAGATTGAAACACATAGATGATGCCAAGATGAAAAAAATGAGTAATGTTGACATTGACATGAATTAGAAGTTAGTCTAACTTATTTTGTTGGAAAGAAACAGACTATGTCATGTAGCATTTACTGTTTTTGCCTTCCAGGTTACATTTAATCACTTGCAAAAACTTGAAATTTTGGTAGTTTTTAAGTTGCGGTCTAGTGCAGTCTCCAGAATTCATGGAAACATGGTCATTTTCCATAAAAGCAACATTTCTGAAATTTTATTGAAATCCACTGACAACATGTTAAATTTCGCAAACGTTTTTTTATACAGTGGTTTTTTTACTGTTACAAAATTTTTTTCCTTATTTTTATCTTAAATTAGTCACTGACAGAATAATGCACTTTGCATAGGCAAACTTTAATTTGGACGAAAGATTGACGGAGAATGTAAGTACTGTCAATTCATTGGTTTAAGTTTTCCCAGTGCTCAAACTATTTTATCGTTTTGTTTAGAAGAAAATTTACAAAATTAACTTTGTTTACTAAGCTTTCAAGATAAGCTTTGAAATATGCTTATTAATATTTTGTTGACTGCCAAGGTAAGTATTGCACTTTGAAGTCTATAAAAGTAAAAACTAGTGGATTGTTTCTGATTTAGTTTTTAAACTGTAACTGCAGAAAGAATTTGTTTCTGTCATTAAAGTTTTGATTAAATGTTTATTCTTTAAGATTGTCAGTCTTGAGCAGGTTAGAAATAATTTTCCTGTAAGATCAATTACGTTAAAAAGGTTAGATGCACTCGTTCTCTTAACAAAAAAATGCTTGAAAGAAAAATATATAATTGAGATTTCTAATATTGGGATCCAATTTATCAAACTCATTTACAAAATAATGAAAAAACAGTCTTTTAAACCTCCTCAGTTCTAACAGCTTTCAAATCAATATATTAAGGTTTGTGAAAGCATCGCAAGCTGGTTTGCAAGCCAAAGTTAAAAATGGTATGTGGTAATTGATGATAGAAGAAAGCTGCAGCAGAATTAAACAAACAATAAATTTTCTTACACTATCTAATTAATATACAATAAAGCTGTAGCTAAATAGAAATAAATTTTCTTTCGACCGTATTGAAGTTACTTTTGATTTGGTTTTGATCTGTTGGAAGAATAGTTTTTGCAAAAAAAAATTTTCTTACAGTATGAAATACCCGTTTACATTCAAATGGAATGTCAATGATTCTTTTGTTAATTGTGTAAAATTCTCTGTATTGAAATTAATTTTGATTTGGTAACTAACAACAAAGGTATCATATCTTATTGTCTCAATTTAGTTATTCTCTACTGTTCAGATATTATTAACAAAGAAATGGGTAGGCGAGACAATATTGTCTCAATTGAATTATTCTCTAATGTTCAAATATTATTAATAGAAAATTGGGATGGCGAGACAAAATATGAAAAAATAGGCACAAATTTTTGCTCTAAAATCTGTGGAGTCAGCAAAAAAGTAGATTTATATAAGCTCTATTTACATCATGGGATCATTTTGGAAGTAGATAATCTTGTAATTAGTAAAGGTTTTGCTCAGGATTTTTCAATATATGCACATTCTGCAATTACAGTGAGTCTTATAAAAATGATTTAATCCTATTTTCTGAGACATTATTTCCTTGAAGGCCTCTGTTATTGTGCCAGTAATGGCTAGGAGTGTATTTAATTTTAGTTTTTAAGCCAAACTGCTATCAAAAGGTCTCATAGAATAATTTCCATAGTCTAAAAGGAACAAATCTGAGATCTATAAATTGCTAAAAGCATTTTTTTAGTACAAAAAGAAATGTAATATTTATTTTTAAAAATCCTTTTAGTTTGGGATATTTTTCAATTTAGTACCGTGCCAGTATATTTTGAGTGGTCAGAATTTAATACTTTGGAAGTCTCTGCAATGCTCTCCATGGCTGAGAAAATGACGTTACATCAGCGAATAATTTAGATGATTTCATTTTTTAGGGCATTTATGTAATTTAAGAGAAGGTGAAACTGACTCTTGTCCAGTCAAAGCTGGATTTGACTGGAGTTCATTTTAAATTCTAGCTGGTGTAGGAAAGAAAACCCTGATTGGGTTTATATTGGGAATATATATTATTGGTTTTGAAATATTTGAATCAGCTATTGTGAATGTCTTTCTCAGCATGTTTTTTCCCTTGAAATCATGTTTAACAGTCTTCTCATCTTTTTCTTAGAGGACTTAATTACTTTTTTCTTGAAATGAGAAAGATTTTTGGATTTTCTTGTTTTTTTTCTTTTTTGTTCTCGTTCTCATCATTTCATTAAGCATTCGCTGAAAGACAAATTGTTTTGAATCCATGCAACCATCAGTGAAATTTTACAGTGTTTTGCCATTATACATAATTCTTATGCAGTTTTACGTCCATCTTCCATACTAGCATGGGTTAGACGGAAATAATAATACAAGTAATAAATAATAATAATATTAACATAGGTTATTTGTCTTATGCCAGGTATAATACCTGGCTGATGATTTTATCCAGTTTTATAATATCTGCTTACAGTCAAGACTGTCTAAACTATTTCTTAATGTGAATATTAAATTTTTACAGAGTTTTTTTACATCCTAGACAAAATGGAAATAAATGGTAGAGTCAAAATTGATGAAGAATTTATTTTTGAAGCAGAGAAAAGGGAAGATCTCATTGACTTTAAGGTACACACTTTATTAACAGACGAAAATGAAATTAATGACTCAATTATGCAAGAATCTTGTGAATACATAATTGTTGGCACCTTAGATACATATCCTGAGTCTGTACATAGTAGCGATGAATCTTTAGCAGTTAGAAATAACAAAAAAATCACAGAACTTCCAGCTGAAGAAGATAACGATGCAAACAGTGATGGTACGTAAACTCACTGATTAACTTTATGAGCATGTTATATTTAAAAATAGCCTGTGCAGTGCAGTGTGATATGCAGTGCGTTATGCTGTGCTGCGCGGTACTGATCATTTTTAAATATTAATTTATCCAATTTTTTAGTTTTTATACCTGAGTTTCTAATCTGGTGCAAAAGTTCTTTAAGCTTGGGTTTGGAATTAACATAAAAATTTTACTCAGTCTTTTAGTTGGATGAAATCTCTGTTTTGATTAAGTGTAAACATAGCTTTGCTCTATTATGGACTTTTTTAAATATTATTCTTGTGTTAATTTGGATTTGCATTTGCAATCATCAAGTGAAAAAAAAAAAAAACAGAAAGAGAGAAGAGAAGATTTGTTAAAATAGTTTTTATCCCACACTAGTACTAGTTCACTCATACTAGTTCTAATACTAGTATATATACTTTCTTTTTGAGTGTTTGCAAACTTTTATGTTTCTGATGTCAATTTTACCAATTTGTTGAAGGTGGATTCATGAATTTTATGAAGGTTTTGTATTCAAAATGACTGGAGGGAAAAATTTAATTAAAACTTTGAATTCTCTTTTTATGTGCACTAAATATAAAATGACTGAAGATAAGCATAGTTATCAGAAGAAATATCAACAATTAGATATTTTTTGACATGCTTTTAAATAATTTAAAGTTCTAATAATCTGTTTTACATTTCAATGTTTATTTATTATTTATTACGTACTTTTATATTTTTACTATTTTCATTTTAATATTACCTGGTCTATAAACAAAATAAACTGTAATAAAGAAATTTTATATAACTTATTATTTTTTCTCTCTTAAATTATTAATAAATTAATATATAAATTAATATATAGATTAATATATAAATAAGGAATCGTGGAATTACCTTACCATTCATAAGAATATGTCAAATATTTATAATATATAATTCCATTACTGAAAATTATTGAAAATGATGCAGGTAGATTGAACTGGTTTAAGTTTTGTCTTTAATAAATATTATATAATAGCATGTAATAGATTACTATTTTATTTTTAATTTAAATATCTGTTTATGCAAGAATTTCAAAATACCCAGCAGAGCAAGTACTTTCAACAGGAAAACTTGTTTTATCTTAAGAATATTTAACTTTTGGTTTATGAGAAATACGCATACTTTTCCCTCCAAATTTTGTTAGGTAAGGTTAAAGGCTTTATTACACTATTGCAGAAAAACTATGTTTTTGATTTTAGTGTAGATGGACAAAATATATTTTGTTCATGGTATGTTTTGTTTATGTTCAAAATGAGTATGAACTATTGTTATGTATCTTTAATAAATATTTGTATCTTAATTTAGGTGAAATCATAAAGCTTCACTTAAAATCACATAAACAAACAAGTCTGAAGAAAGAGGTTAATGAAGATGTTGTCTTACCTTTGCAAGCAAGATCTTGTGTAATTTGTAATGATTTTGATAGTTTGGAAAACCTTGATAATGACATTGCATTAGAAATGAATGATAGTTCTAATTCTGATAGTTCAGTGGATAAACTAAGCAGTGAAATAACAATGTCTAATGATGTTGAAATAGCAAAGGAAGAGTTGGAAAATGATTTAATTATTGAAAATATAAATGGCGAAAAACTAGATTCGGAGAAATTAGTTCTTGTTGATTCAGACAAATATTTTCTTGCTGATAAAATTCATTTTCATGGTGATTTCAAGAAAAGGGTTAGTATTGAAGATCAATTTAAGAATAATGTTGAAAAAGATTTGAAAAAAAGCATCAGTACTGAAGGTGAAATTCAGAAATTTGACGTTGCTGAGCATGAATATAACAATTATGAAGATGAAAAGCGGTTATCATTGGTGAACACTGCTATAATTATACAAGACAATGAGAGCAATGTTGCTCGACTTGCTATTGTTGATGAAGATAAAAATGTAAGTACTCAGAAGGAAGAGTCAGACACTCCTTCATTACGCAGGAAAAAAGCTGTCCGATTGTCTAATGAAAAACTTCATAGTCGTACAATCTACCAAGAAGATGTGTTGGCAGCATACGATATCATTGATAGGACGGAGTTGAAAGAAATAAAACAGCCATCTTTCCCAAAGACAAAAAATGCGATATCATTCATAACTAGATTTAAACGAGTATTCTCACATGATGACCATGCTCAATCTGAAGACAAGCCAAAGTTGACATCAGTAAAAGAGCATCATGAAAAAGCTGTGGTCAACCTATCTCTAGAAGAAACTAGTGATGGTGAAACAATGCAGGTAACAATTCTTTTCAAGTAGATTGAGATATTTATTGGCTGTATATGTTTTGTGACATTGTAAAATACTTTATTTACTTTGCATACTGATTAACTAACGTCCATAATAGACTATTTTAGTCAGCCTTCAGATCTACAGAATTTTATGGAAAATATCTGGGTAGAAATGTGTGATAGAAGATATTAGAACACTATATTTCATATTTTTGGACTCTCATGCAAGCCAACAAAAACGGTAACCATTCATTAGTTTTATCAGTATAAAAGTGACAATTTTAGATTTTTTAAGGTTATCTGCCTAAAATCACTATTTAGCATTTTTTTTTTTTTTTTGAATCACTTAATTATTTTTTTCAATTAAAGTTGGAGGGCCGTAGAGGACGTTTCACTTTTTATTTTGCATGAGGTTAGTAGACCATAAATTTTAATCTTTTAAACCTTTACAAAAATTGTATTTGGTATATATTAGATTTATTAAAATATGCTTTTTCACCAAAAATTAAATTTTTGAAATTTTGTAGCAATCCATTTATTATTTTTTATAATTTAACATGGATTTATTAGAGGGTGGCATTTATTTACCTATATAGCGATCTCTGTTTTCTTTTAACCAAAAATATATAGTTATTTTAATCTTCTTTTTTTTTCATTTTTTTAAAATCATTTGAGGAATAGAAAGAAGCGTACATTAGTTTTTTTTAACTGAATCAAAAAAGAAAATTCATTCAACTAAATCATTTCATTAAAATTCTGTATGAATTTAGAAAATATTATCTCGTTGATTTTATTTGAATTTTGGCCATTTAAAGAAAACATCAGACTTTTTGCTGAAAAATGAAATTTTAAAAATCTTTATAAGAAATAAAGACAAATGTTTTTTGTAGGTAATTACTTTATCACATGTTATTAATTCTGATCATCATCATTTACATGATAAAGATCATGGTGAATCCATGATTATTTGTATTGATGGTGTTGTCAAATATGATGACGATGAAGATGGGAAAGATATTAGCGATGCTGAGTCAGATCGTAGTAGTATTTGCCAAGATGATGATGATATGGATGATACGGACGCTTGTCAAACTTATATCACTAATTCTGAAATGGTTACGGAAGATGATGAGGTAATAACGTCATCTGCTAAACTTTCTCCGTTGATTAGAAAATCAGCAATTAGAAGACCTAGTGATAATGGTAATAGGAAATCTAATATAAGTTCTTCAGATCTTACAACAAATGAAGTAGTTCTCCGTAAAGGTAAATTTAATATTGAGCTAAATCTGACAATGCATTACGACTTTAGAAATTGACTTTTACCACCATTAGGATGGATAGATATTCACTTAACTACTAAAAAATTTAGCAATAATTTCTTCTCTTCAGAATTAGCTTAATAACTTGTTTTTTAGTCTAGGCAAAGACTTAAAATAATTGAGTACCAATTATATTATTTGCTTTTGGCTTTTAAATAATTGTTTAGAACAGGAGGTTATTTTTTCTGATATTGTCTGCGTTTTTTGATTACCCAAGTTATATAAACATTAACAATCTTGTTGTAGATGTTCGTAAGACAGATCCTTCAAGACGAATAACGTTAGGTGCTACAGAGATAAAGACTGCTGCTACTGACATGTTATTTAGACACACACTTCCATTTGTGGGTAATGAAGCAAGAAAGCTTAAAAAAAAGACTTTGCCGGTAAAATATTCAATGTTGAATTTGCTTGCAGATTCATTGATATTATGTGAAATTTAAATATACACTTATATGGTTATATTTTAAGATTCATTATTGTTGTAAATATTATTTGAGATCCGAATTTATTTAAAATCAAAATTTAATGCATCTATTAAATAAGTGTTTTACTTTATTGGGTAATCAGATTTAATTTACTATGTAATTGTCATTATGTGTATTACATGTTTTTACCCTTATTAGAGTATCCTTGATAAAATTTTTTCTCAGGGGCTTATATGTTTATTAAAAATTATTTTATTAGTTTGAACCATTCCAAATGTTTACCAACGGATTTCCAGCGACTATTCCAGCCTTTCCTTCAGATAGAAGATCACTTATCGCACTTGAGATTTATACTACTGAACGAAGTTATGTACGAGGGCTGGAAATTGTTGTTCAGGTAATATTGTTGAGTATATGTTGCAAATGTTTGTATTGAAAATGAGCCATCACTTGCTAAGTAAGAGATATGACTTAGGTTTTAAATATTTACCAAAGTTGTGGTTTAAAAAATAATTTTGATTTTCCAGTTACATGACCTTTGCACCCTTTTTAAGGGAAATTCCACTTTTTGCCAATTTCTAAATATTTTATCTACAATTTTTGTGCCTATGGAAAAGCTGTTGGAGTCCTTTGATTTCACCATTCAGAATTTCAATCAGTCTGTCCAATCGTTCTTTCATTTATTTTAAAAACTGTCCATTAATTTTATTTTATAAATTCATTAGGCCATAACACGAGAACAGTTTCAGGTTTTTGAAAAAAATTTTTATTAAACTTGAATATGCCAAAAATTGTTGATTTTAGGCCTAAAATCAACATTTTGAAAATTTTCTCTAAATCCACTTTTTTTGAAAGTCTTTTGACTCATATGACTACCTGCCAAAAATTCTTATTTTGGGGCCTGGGCCCTATTTATAACCCTAAAATCGGTGCTTTTTACATGTAATAATTGCTCAAAAATGGCATTTTTGGATATTTCTTAAAAAATTATTTTTCGGTTTTAGTGAAATTTTTGATAATATTTGGAAATATTATTAATGATTGTTGTGACCATTTTGAAAATTTTGGCATCTATTATATCATCCAGTTTAAAATTTTAGTTGCTCGAATGTGGTCCCTAAAAAATTTCAAATCTGGTTGGGAAATTGCACTCTAAATATTATATATTCATTTATTTCTGTAAAGAAATAAATGAATATATAATAAAAAAAATAGTTTTTCTTTTCTTCTGATATTTTGTCTGGTGTTTGAAAATACTAATTATGATCTCATTAACATTTTGAAAATTTTAATATTGTTATGCCGTTTGTCCATTTCCAAAATGTCGTCATTTTAGGCCTAAAAACTCGATTTTTAAAATTTTATTGAAATCTGTTGAAATGTTTAATATTGCATGAAGCAAAGTAAAGGAGTAAAGATGGCATATTTTATCACATATGGCCATCTATTGAAACTTTTAGAAATTTTGCTGATATGCTTCTTTTTTTTATATATTTTAAGTTAAAATTAACCTTGGCAATTTAGATTAGATTTTTTTTTTCAATATTTCTGAAAGGCTGTTTGGTGTAATCTATACTTTAAAATGTTTAGCACTTCATGAAGCAATTAGAGCAGAATGGTTATTTTGATGCAAAAGATATGAATGCAATCTTTTCTAACATGGCCAGGTGAAAAATTACATTTCTAGTACAATATTCTTTCGCGAAAGTAAGCCCTTACTTTAACCTTCATAATTAGTCTATGTATTTGAAATGACATTATGGACGATTCTGAGAAATAATCGTAGAGAAATCTTATATGACATATAATCAATTTTTTTTTTTCGGAATATGTGCTTGTTCTGCTAATTATGATTTGTATTCAAAAGAGATAGACAGCTAAAATTGAGGCTTTTAAATTTGAATGGTTTGAATTTTCATATGGATATGATATTTTTTTCCTTTTTGGATTTCCCTAGAATCTGAACTATATTCTTGAATTATACTGATGTTTCAGAAAAGTTATACTGGTACAGGGTTTTAGCTAGAATTTTCTATTTTCTTATTTGGGAAATTTTTCTTACCAGAGCAGGAGGGTTTGGGAG